>JABSTR010000684.1:0-52947 GCA_013339765.2 Haemaphysalis longicornis | reverse complement strand
CAAAGCAAAGACTGTGTACACAGTGTTTTGTGAAAGTTTGCGTTTGCTTGAGATTCTGCAGCGTGCCGTCTAGCTACAGTCATGTCTCGTTATTATGGACGGATTCATTCCCCGGAAAAATCGTCCATAGTGTAAGTTGTCCGTAATAACGAAGAAAGGTCAAAAGCACAAACATTGAGGTATATTAGTTAAAGGAAAGCTCGTTTGAGGAAGAATTGTTTAAGGAAACATAAAGGAAAGCTCGGTTCGTTTACTCAACACCAGCCATTCCTCAACAGAACTGACCAGAGAAGCCTTGCCTTTTATGCGCGCGAATATTGGCACGAACTATTATCGTCCTGTTAGCTTGTCCTGAGCCTTATGACCTGCTCTTTCCGGCATCTGCCGCACTGGGAAATATTGTCTGACGTGGAAAGGGTGTCACCCTGTCGTCAGTACCCTAGAGCAGGGGTCTCAAGCATGTTGGTCCCAGGGAACCCTTCTAAGCTCCGTTAAAAGTGCCAAGGAACCCCCCCCCCCCCGCCGCCATTTTTCATTCCGTTCACGCTTCATTCACGTGCAATAAATTCAAAAGGAAGCAAGCTTGCTTGCTTTTGAATTAATTGCACGTGAGTGTCGACTTTACGCGAGCGCGTACGCTAGCGGCACCTATTTCCAAACGAAAGAAATGCGCGCGGTATAATATAAGGCCGAGAATCAAGTGCAATATGCAATAGTTATAGTTTAACTACGTTGCCCATTTTCGGAGTCTGGCTGGTTACAAGCTGCTGGTGGGATTTATTGTGCAGCTTGCGCCTTTCTGTTATGCACTGAGATGTGCTTACTGACACTCGGGCATGAGTAATGGAGGTTCCTTAGATTGATCGCACCTCACGTTTGCCATCTAAGTTACTTGGCTAGTGCGGAACCAGGAAAATTTATCAGTGGCTCGCGGAACCTCGAGGAGGGGCCTGCGGAACCCCTAGGTTCCGCGGAACCCACTTTGAGAAACCATGCCTAGAGTGTTGTTCGCTGATCACGAATGTCCTCGCTGATCACGAATTTTATGGTTCTGGAAGGAAGAGCGTTCCGAGATAAATGGGTGCTTCGGCAAAAAGTAAATTCCTGGCACGCACTGGGGCCTCGGGGGTGACCAGTCATTTGTTCTTTTTTTTTGCTGTGTGGACCCGTGTCCATAATAACGAGACAAAAGTGCCTGTATTTACCCATTTCGTCCCCAAAATAGCTGTCCGTGGTCCGGACTCCAGGTTTCTATATTAGCGGGGCAGAATTGCATGGCGAGAGACCAGTCGCCGAAATTTTCGTCCATATTGCGGGGTGTCCATATTAACGAGGTCCATATTAACGAGACATGACTGCATATTTGCTGAATGATTTGACTCATTCTCTGGCTTGCGCTGAATGGCATGCACAGGCAGCCCAGCCATCGCGCCATTCATGGCGAGACTGCGGGACCAAGCTGCAGTGAAGCAGCTGTTAAAGGAGCCATGAAGAGAAAACACAAGTTTGGTTCACTCAAAAGACTGCCTCGTTAGAACCATAACGACACCACTTATAACGCAAACTTCGCTCAAATAAGCTACATAATTAGGAAAAAAAGGAAATGACCATGCGACCCACCAGCTCATTTTCCGCAACAGAACCTGTGATGTCACTTGGGAATGCTCTGCGATTGGCGGAGGCCGGCAAAAGCAAACGCATGTTAGGCAGGGCTTACAGTTTGCATAGCGAGCTAAATGCCCGTGAAACATACTGCACATTCTTTTTATGACAAAGAACGGTGGAGTAAACGGTTGAAGGTCCGAACGAACACGCAAGCGTGTGCGCCAATGCGTACGAAACTAGGCGCCGGCCGAGCTCGACATCTCGCCGTCGCGCAGACGAATTTTCGGGTTCGAGGCTCTTCGGGGCCAACGAACCGTTCCAGCACGCACAGCCGCGACCTTGCTTCGTATCGTAATCCCTTCACAGGAGGTTGGCCGTCATATCGCCAACCAGCAAAGGTAAAAATAGAAACGAGGGGAGTAAGCAACAGCAAGAAGCGACGAGATAGTGCCAGTCGTCGCGTAAGTTTCGAATGGTGTTGTGTTGGCTTGCTGCGTTACGAGCTCGTTTCCAGTTTACAACCACTGAAAACTTCAGTTTGTTCGAGTACTTTACAATGAAATTTCGTTGCTGCGTTTTGAAATGCCCATGTAGTACGGGCAAATCGTCAAGGGAGTGCGACATCCCCGCCGGTGAGGAGATCTCCTTTCATGTGCTGCCCAACGACGAACCTAGGCGAAGCAAATGGCTACGTTTGTGAACTTTGCAAACGGAGGAGAAAGAGAGCTAAATGAAGTACGAGTGTGCTCGCTTCATTTCCGAGGAAGTGATTACGGCAGGGACCCTTACGTTAGCTCACTCCTGGGACATGCTAGCACTCGTCGCCGACTTCGTCAAATCGCTCTGACCTTGGGGAAACAAATGCCGTAAACACCGCGCATTGACGCTCGTATCTTTCTGGTCGAAGCAGAGAGCTCGCGCGAACGGCTTTCCATACACGACACCGGCCAACTGGCATAAGTGATACTGCTACTGAAATTGAACTATTATTAACCGTAATCAAAATACGGCACATACGTACCAGTCTATATTCGTCCGTCGCGACGGGGCTGACGAGGCAGCGGTGCCGACGGCTGGGCGTTCGTCTGTTGTGGCTATCGCGGAATGGTCGCTTTCCCGTCCACCGCGTGTCCCACAACTCTTGCCGCTCGTGCACTTGGAAGCATTGAGCGTTTTAGTGGTGTGAGGTTGTTAAATGCAAGCCCGAGCTCCTCGGCGAGAGTTTTGTTCTCCGGATCAGGCGATTCCATGACTAGGGCTGCGGGTGCACTAGGTTTTACTAGTATTTTTAAAATGGCCGCCGTCTCGATCGACTCCCGCGTGTGGGTGCTATATGGAGTCGACATACTAAGTATCTGTTTCATGGACCGGCGCTATGACGCCATTGTACACGTCACGGAATGTTCAATTTTAGCGGGAGATTTAAAATTTTCGCTTAAATTGCCTTATTTCTCAGTGAATAAAGCATCATTTGCTTCCGGGAAAGTGCTTGGGGTACTATGAAACACCTAATCTTTCGAATAAAACAAACTTTTGTTTTCTCTTCATGGCTCCTTTAAACTCACGTATAGTCACGGGGTTTGCTTGCACTGAAGTGCACACAGAGATGCCCCAGCCAGCGTTGAACGATCAATAAGCAGCCGATTCACCCTCGCCTAGTCATGTGGTACCACAGCAGCAAGGCTCCTAGCGCGCGAAGTGATAAGAAAGAAAGGTGCAGCTCGAGCGCCGGTGGCTGAGGGTCACTTGAGACACAATGAGTGACTTTGAAAGACTTAGCATAGTAGGGCTTACACTCTAAAACGTTGATCTATATTTCAACTTATATGGTACCTCATTATCTGCTCCACTGTCTGCAGTTCTTGCTTCTGCCGGGCACCATAGTTATTTGACACGCGTGTGTCGGTATCCCGCAGGGTGGTGGCCTAGCCCCAATGCTTTTCATTTTTCCCCATCTGCCCCGCGCAGGTCTCCGTGATGCTGCGTTGCTTCCAGGACCACCAGGTGCCTGAGGAGACAGATGCGCAGCGCGAGGAGCGTGCGCGTCTCCTCCGAGACATCAACGACTACAACCGCCGCTACTCGGGGGAGCCCAGGCCGGTCAGTGCGCCATCTCTTACCACCCAATCGCTTTTCACTATCTTTCCTTTGGTGTTGTGTGGAAAAGCAACCTTCTCAACCAGCGTTCGTTTTGGCAGCATATATGAGGCTGTTAGATCTAAAAATTCCGCTTTCAAACTTTCTAGGGTTTCCCAGTCAGGGAAGTCGTTTCGGTTAGAGGTGTTTTAAGTGATGCTCTCCATTTGGGATAGAGAACGTACCGTACAGTAAAACTTCATTACAAGAAGCACTGTTACAAGAGACACTTGGTTATAAAAGACATTTGAATGAAGACGGTTGGTTGATTTTCCTATGTTCACGGTGTTAGCAACATTGCATACAAGAGACCTCGGTTACAAGAGACACGTTTCCTGGGCCTCTTGAGGGTCTCCTGTAACGAGGTTTTACTGTACTCGTACGGTTCTAACAAGCACCTTCTTTGTTAGCGGTGGCCTTAAAATTTGTGTGCGCGTTACAGTCATGCTTAGTCGAAATCCGTTTCAAAACGTCCAGAAGCATTTCCATGTACTCAAACTCCTCCAAAAATCCAATTCGATTGCATCTAAAATATAGTTTTTTTAATTTTCATAAGTAAAATTTTCTGCGTGTTACAATCGGGGGCGCGTTAGAATCATGCAAATACAGTATACTCCATAAAATCGGTTGTCTGTCTCTTTAAGGATAACCATTTCAAGGTTTCTCACAACCATCTTAGAAACCTTCTCGAAAACATCCTCACACCTTGTTACGAGGGCCACCTCCTCATGACCCAACGCTCCTCGCAAATACTCCTAATCAACCCCGACCTGTTAATTCCCCCTCTTCCCATATGAAATTGCATCTCAGAGTTTCTCATAACATCTTAAAGGGACCCTGGAGCACTTACCATCGATTACTCGGTATGTATTTTGGGGTAAATTCTATCATCCCAGAAATCTCCTCCTGGAAGAATTATGAAAATCCGTTCACTGTCATCCAAAACTGCGCGCGATGAGAAATCGCGCATAATTGTTCCCTCTCAACTCAACCGCGGACAACGCGATGAAAGCTGCGCGCTCTCTTCCGGAAAGGGGGCAGCTTGCAATGTTCTCTTTGGCGACCTTTGATATATCATATGCCGAGGAGTTTTATCCTTTTCTCTGAAACGTGGAGGGGTCTATTTCCAGTCTGGTGCAAAAAAAAAAAAAAAGCAGGCATGGCTGCCTGCTCGCAACCGCGCACTCAGGCTAGTAGGGCTATTTCCAGTCTGGTGCAAAAAAAAAAAGCAGGCATGGCTGCCTGCTCGCAACCGCGCACTCAGGCTAGTAGGGCGTTTGGAACAATAAGCGTTTGTTGTTGAGTGGTCTCGTTGAAAGAGAGTATTCAGTTCGTCACTCAAACTCCGCGCGCACTTAAAACGTAAAAGAAATGCCAAAACTGTGTATGCAGCTTCGGGCATAAAAGAGGTTGATACACAGCACTGATGACGGCGGATCATCACAGGATATGCTAAACAGCCAATGGGACAGCCATGGCCACAATGACATCGTTTAGGCCATGCCAGGGGTGCATAATGAGGAAAATTGAAGAGAGTGTGGTTGGTTTTTCTGCATCTTTCACAGCGATTTGCGCACTCACCGCTTCACGTGCACGTGCAATATTTGGCTCAGGTATTCCTGGCAGTGTAATCTAAACGTCGCACCGGTTTACTTGCACTGCTCAAAGAGTGTTGCAGGGTTCCTTTAAGAATAACTGCCTTGGATCTTCTCAAAAACGTCTTCACCCCTTCTTAACTAAGAAAGCTGCCGCCTCATGATGCCATCCTCTGCACAAATGCTCATAAGCAACTCCTCCTCCCGTCCGATGTCGTGCAGTGGCTGGACCACCTGCGGGACCTTCCGACGCTGCTGCGGCATGCGGGCTCCGAGTTCTTCTCGGTAGGGGGCATCATGTACATGTTCCGGCTTCGCATCGTGCTCTGCTTCGTGGCCGCGATCATGTACCTCGTCTCCCCGCTCGACATGATCCCCGAGGCCGTCTTCGGCATCCTCGGCCTCCTGGACGACCTCTTCGTGGTCCTCCTACTGGCCATCTACGTCACCGTCATCTATCGGCGCTTCCTCGCGGCCCGCTGGCAGCAGGAGGACACCACCTGACCGCAACGACCAGTGCCTTCTCCCTGCGACGACGTCGGACAATCGCGTCTTCATCGTTGCTGCGCTTGCGTCGGTGGAGAGTGCTTCACCGCCGCATTGTTCGTGTGCTCTTTAATCGTTTACATGAAGAATGGCTGGCCTGTGAGTGGAATCGTCGCGCAAGCTATCGAACAGTCGGCTTCCAAAGTGGTGACTCTGCGCTGTACTCTACCCGCGAGTATGTGCGGGTTGGTCTCCCGGAAGGGAGGGGGGCAGAGAGTTGTTTACCGTACGACAATGGCAGCGTCTAATGCATGGTAACATGATAATGTGTCATGCAATTGTTGTGCGAGCTATCGAACAATCTGCTTCCAGAGTGACTCGGTGCTGTGCTCTACGCATGAGCATGTGCGAGTTGGTCTCCCTTAGGGAGGGGGGCGACACTTGCCCGAGCACTCTGTGGACTTCAGAGACAGAGTGTACTTCATTGTAAGGTAGTTGCCTACTTTACATTTTAATTGCTTCAAAAAGTATGGAATGCTTAGCAGGCCTTACTAAGACGAACTGCTACTATGGTACTTTGCACTAGCAATCACGTGGAGATATTTTCTTAGGCACCGTATGGTAATTCTGTTGTAGACATTGTACAGCACGAAACAGTGAAGTAATTAAACATTGCTGTTTTCATTTTCTTGCAATGTACTATTGCACTGACAGCTTGGTTTTATATTGATTGGAGTGACAAGATTTTAAAGCATAGTTCAACCAGGCTACTGAGAGTGCTTCCATGTTGCTGTTTTTTTTTTTTTTTTTTCATTTTCTTTTTTGCACATTGTCTCATCACCTGATAGCTCAAAAGTGGGGAAGTAGTGGATACATGCTAATTGTAGCCGAAAGATATACTACAGTTGACCTGCTTATAATGAAAAAGTATTATGGCGTTATAGGCCCCATGGGGCGAAGAACTGGGCATTGTGGGTAGTGGATGGTACCACTACTCTACATCAAAATCGCATGAGTTATGGCGTTTGAGGTACTTTAAATAGGAATGAAAGGGTGCCAATAGGAGAAAAAAATTTCTCAGGACACTTAAGTCTACTTACGTGCTTTGAATGCAAAATCGACATGGCTTCCCATGGCGCATCTGCGTTATACTGGTTTTGTGGAGCTACCATTGTACAGATTGATAGCTTTTAAGTGCAGAGTTCTGAATCGTGTGCAGTCTGGTGAGTGATGGAGAGGAAAAAAGTCTTTGATGACCATCGCCAGGGAAAGCCATACTTTCGCATTTAAAGCAAATGAGCAGAAAAAGTGCCCTGAGGAATTTTTTCAAACTTGGCTACTTGCAACAGCAGTAGTGGTTTCCCACTGATGACTCTGTAGCAGACTTCTTTCTTCTAGCGTAGAAGGAGTCTTACCATAGAGATTATGCAATGAACTAATGAGGCTTGACGATCAAGTTTGGTTTAAGTGGGCTTGACTGAACTACAAAGTATTTGCTTCCGAAGCAGCCGTCTATGCCAGACACAACTACAACGTCGAGAGTACTTCGCTTATTGCCTGTTCTGAAATAAACTATTTGTTAAAGAAGAAAATTTGCCAACAGTTATTTGTTCCAATAGCGGAGAAACGCGCCACAGGTACGCTGAAGCCGCGCTGACATTGCGGTAATGGTTGTGTCAAATGCTCAGCCACGAATCGTCGAGCACAAATGAGAAATTGTTCTTCTTTGCCCTAGTGTAGTGCAGGGGTGGAAGTGCTGCTCCAATCCGCTTTTCTTGCTCCATCCTGCTCCAAAAGGCAGAATTGCGCCGAAACTGCTCCAAAACGGCGCCACAAGGTGCGAGGCAACTTTGAGGTGATGTTCAATGCCAGTTGCGTGTGACCGGTAAAAATTGCAAAGGTCGTCTGCTTCCACCACTTCCGGTTCAAGATCTCCCCTGCCCTCTTGTACGCCGGCGGCTTTGAGGTGCGTGTGTGCGTGTTATTTATTTGTCACAGGGTGCTTGCCTGTCAGATAAACCCCGAGTAGGGTAAATCGTTGTCATTTATCGAATTCTCGATGCATCAGCGTTTTTTTCCCGGTGGAAACAGATAAACAACAAGCACACACGCGCATGAAAGCCGATGTCGCATGGGAGGCCAGGAGAGCTCCCGAACCGGAAGGCACTTCGCGGGAGAAAACAATGTACCCATGAGCCTTTGCGCTTTTTACCGATCACCTATGAAGCAGGGAGTAGTAGGGAGTGATTCAACTATTCACGACGTGGCGCACTCCGGTGAACTCCATAAAGGATGCTGAGAGCTTGGAGTTACTTGTCACAATTTCCTTGTCTCTAGGTGGCGGCTGGTTTTATTGGGCTTGGGAATGACCTTGGGGTGCGGGTGATGCGCCAACTTTGGCCTGAAATGCAACTTCACTGTACGGCACACCGTGCCGTGACACGTCGGCGCCAGCCGTCGTTGCACTTTCCACTTATTGTCAAAAGCAAAAAAGAAAAAGTTTACTGTTTAGTTTGGACCCTCGCCATTTTATTTTATTGCGAATATGCTTGCCGTTCTAAAGGTTAAATGCCACTGGGCTCTGTCGACTACAATAAGATAACAGGTGATGCCCTGGCACAACCGAGAGGGGAGGTTCTGTTAAAGGGGCACTGACACAAAATTTTGAAGGCGAGATAACTTCGGAGATAGATTGGTGGGAACACACATACATCATCTGCAAAATATCAGCGGCGAATACACCCTAGAACATATTTAAAATCAGTTTTGAAGTGTGTGAAACGCATCCGAGCAGCCAGCAGAGGACCACGCGCAATTGTAAATAAACAACATCCAAACACGTCACGAGTTTGTGTTTGCCGCTTCCGCAATACCGGCGTTTTGCGCCGGCTCGCGCAGCTCGCCGCTCCAATCGGAGGGCCGGAGGGCGGAGCTTCTGCTCTCGAGAACGAACAACCCGATCGTTGGCGGCGGAGGCGCCGTGATTTCGTCAGCTAATCGGGCAGCTGGCCGCGACCAAAGTTCTACAGCGATTCCAGGCACTCTGTTTCTATTACTGTTTATTACCATTGGATGCGAAAACGCGCCGGAGGCACGAAAAGCTCACTGAGCTAGCCGCACGGTCGCTGTGCAGGCGGCGGCCACGGCCGCGAAGTGGCCCAGGCCGGCGCAGGTAGCTCGAGTGATAGCTTGTTACCGCTGCACGAAATTGTCCCCAGTCCCGACCATGGTGGCTTACGTGAGAAAGGATTTATGATGCGATGGCGGGTTGCTTAAAAATTGTCATCTGCACCGCTTACGAGAGCGGCACTCGAATATCCGCCGCAGTGCTGAGCCGAACACATCTGTAGGCGGACCTGTAGTCAGACCGGCCGGCTGCTCCCAGAGAGCGCGTCTTGCCCACCCACCGTCTCGAGCGTCGCGCGTCGTTCTTTAGCCGCGGTAGCATTTGCACTCGCAGCGCCTGCGTCGCATCCACAGTCACTTTTAATTAAAAGCGCCTCACGAGATCAGTACGTGGGGGCATTCGCAGAAACTGCCGTCGATGCGAGTTCGGCAGTGCTACGGCTGCTCTGCTCTGTGACATCCTCCTACGGTCACGTGGTCACTTGGTCACACAAAATCCACAAAATCCTCGTTTCGCGGCACTCGCTGAAACCGAAACTGCGACTGGCCGCATTGAAAATGCCTCTAATTAAACAACCGTCGCACGCTGAAGCAAATGAGGTTTCTACAGGTTATAAGTGGTCACTAGCTACTTATCGCAACAAAAAAAAACAAGATGCAAAATTTTTGTGTCAGTGTCCTGCAAGTAATGAGCTGCCTATGCTTGCCTTGCCCAATGCTGCCTGTTTTTGTGCGAGGGGGGGGAGTGGCCAAATGGGAGAGGCATATCCTCTCCCGTGCGCTACCTCTAGTAAGCCTGCTGTGTACACTAAAAAAAAACAGTTGATAAACACTGGTACGTTCGTTATTTGGATAAGCACGACACACTTTCACAGTATTTTTGCTTAGTAAGAAGCATGTATATTACTTGGTCAATAATGCGAGTAATACGGCAGAATATTTTTTTCCCTGTTTCTGAATGTGACATTTCAATTATTTTTACCTTCTTTTTTTATTTGTCGATAGTATCGTTAGGTGTAGAATGAAGGTACACACTTCTATCTTAGGTGCAAGACAGACCATTTGCCCAGCTCTGGTCTTCTCTTGGTTGTTTCTCATGGCTGTAATAGTGTTATTTTTCACTCGTCTGAAGTCTAGTTAGGTGCAGCTGTCTAAAGCATCGCTTATCTCTAGTTTTTTCTTGGTGATTGCTCTGTCAGCTGCGAAGCTTTAATTCCAGGAACGTATGTTTGTCTAACTTGTCGAAAAAGTGTTCTGCTCGGTAGTGATCGAATGTTGAGTAAAAGCCATTTGAATTTTTTTTTTGTGTTTCCCAGTACTGAAAAATTGCTTATAACCGTTTCCAGCTGGAATACTGTGTCCATTTTCATGTGGGCGCAGCGTCGGCCTCTTGCGCGCCGTGTTGCTTTCGTTCACGGCCGTGGTTCAATTGTGATAGCGAAGTGCTCCAGGTAGAATGCCTCGATGCCAGCGCCGCCATGAATCGAGGCACCCTAGCTCAAGGGCAAGGCCAAGCGCCACCACATGATTTGAGTGCGATTATTAATAGATTTGTTAACGCCACAGCCCCGAATCGGGTTGAAACGAGGCAGACGAGTAGCTTATGTAGTGGCTCTAGGGACAGGCGATGGTGTTTTATTTTTCTGCGAGGTGCGGGTGCAGGCACAGCAGCACAGACATCTTGGTTTCCAATGTTGCCAAGCGAATAAATCACCCGCTAAACTTATCAGTGAATACCATCTATAAGTGGTCATGCATGTCAATTTTGAGAAGCACTTGCACTTTGCTGTCGAACGAATGTAAATACATACCACAACGTGTGCAGTCTGCTCAAATGTGCACTCTGGAATGTCTCCTCCAGCGCAGGAGTATGTGCCTTTCAGAGTGGTTTAAAGGTACCAAGGGACCACTACTGGTAGCTGCATGTGGAACATAAATATGCAAATGGATTGTTCCAGAACCGCTCCTTAAACTTTGGTTGCTGTGGCTGAAATCCTGAGAACTTGTTGCTTGCCTGTGTCTCAAAGACACTCTCCATGGACATGTCTCTGTAGGCTGTCTCCATAGAGACGAAAACTGGTTTTTTATTAGGCTGCAAAACAACCAAGTATTACAACAAAACAGCCGTACAACTGTTACCGGTCATGGTATTCCAAAAATAGACTGTGGTTGTTTTCCAAAACACCCTCCTTTTGTCATTACAAGTGGCGTCATTGCTATTAGGGACAAAGTAGTCTTTTCATGAACGCAGGTTTTGTCTTCGTAAGCCCTATGAAGTGGCAGCGATCGGTTGGTGGTGGCCCGACAGCCAATCTGTAAGGTGGCACAAAGACCTACATAATTCCACCAGGGAACACCGCAGTTATGATCTCACGTTAAAAGCAACATTTCTTTTATCCCATGTACAACCAAACACCTAGCTGTCGTGATACTTTCACGGCTAAGAATACCTGAATATCATCAGAGTGGGTAGCATGCTCTGCTTTTCCTTTACTGCTTTGGTCTGCTGCTTTATATGCATTTTTTCGCCGTGGAGAGATTTTGTCATTTTTGAAGGTGAGAGCCTTAGATCCCTGTTTCATGGAACACATAATGTACAAAAAATTGCTGTGAGGCGCGCAGAATTGCTCAAGAAATCAGAGCACGCACCAGGAAAGGAAACCGAAAAGCGCCGAAGGAAGTTAGGTCACTGCCGCACTTCAGTGCGAGCCGTCTTCAGAGGTAAAGGTGCCAACAGGGGACAGACAGGTGGCTCCTGGCAATGGCGAGCGATGGTGGAACGAGCATTGGAGGGCCAAGTGGTGACGGGCACGGCCGCAAAGTTTCACAGAAAGGTCAACAGCAGACCAACAGAAGGTCCAACCAGGCTTTCGCTTTAACATTCTTAGCAAGTTTGAAACATCTTTCATACTTTTGTTTCTCACACCAGACAAACTGGCCCCAGTGTGGCCCCAGTGTAACCCCCAGTGTGGCTACCAGGACTATACGTGACTAGAACAGAACTCTCTCGATGCACGAGATACCGTGGCCAGCATGCTCATCACGCACTTTCACAGACACCATCGTGCACAGGCTATGATTGTTTCTCGCATTATCTCTGCAGTCGGAGCTTTCTTAGAGAATTATCTTGTGTAAGCTTGCCATTTGGTCCTGAAGAGCTTCGGTGTACCAGCTGGCCTAATACCGGTCATCCCAAACACCTTTTATTAGAAAACCACAAGTAACCAATACCAGTTCGTGACCATTTCATAGAGAACTGGATAAACGCTCTTCAATTGAGCTGTCCAAGCTGTTCTGGGCCAAACTCGTTTCAGTTTACATTGTCATGACGCCAGCTCATGTGACCCGATCTCAGTTTGAAAATGGGCTGCGACATCTTCAACGACGATCGTTTGGTTACACTCTTCATATTAAAAAATGAATTATTTGGCAGATAGACTAGACTACCTTGTTTAATTTCCCAGAATGTCTTAAAAATGTGTACCAAATAGAAACAGCACAGCCATGCACTAAGCAATCCTTTGATGCACATATCAAAGACACCAGCAAACAGCCTCTGGTGTGAACATTCTGAAGTTATTTTTTGATGCCATGCCAAATGAGTTCAGTATTGACAAACTATAATAGTGCATGACAAAAACTCGGCAAGTGCACTTGCGCTCTCGAAACAAAAGAGCATTCAATGAGAAAAATACAACACTCACAGCGGCACACAATGACTAGCTCGTAGTTTATCACATCAACAACAAGAATGACCACACAGATATGCACTGCATGGCTTCACATACACTGTCAACGGCATGGGGAAAATGAAAAGTAGCAGTCATTGCAAAAAAAAAAAATAGGAGCTTATTTCTGGACAGAGTTCTAGCATGTCGTGTGCTCACAGAGCAGTGACCCTGACTGCTGCATTTAGTTTGCATACAACATGTTGACGCCGTTTCAACAGTGCCCTCCTGACTAGGACCCGCGCTGTCTTGCATACCATCCACCTTGTACCGGTCATTGTCCTTGTCCCGGTCCGCCAAGTCTAGACGGTTTTTTGGTTGTCAGCTGGCAGCGGCTGTCAACGCACGGAACACAACAGAGTCCGGTTTTGGTGTACGTTGAAGAAGGACCAACCCTTGAGCAGAGGAGAGGGACGTCCATTGAAGGGCATTGTCTCAACCAGAGGCAATGCTTGGCGGTGTGTGTAGTCACAAGGACTTTCAAGGAGCGACTTGCGTCAGAGGTACTCCAATTGGTCCAGAACTTCTCTGTGGTCCTGCATTGACATCAGGTAATTGATTAGTTAATTCTAGAAATGTACGGTCCGCCACGCCAACACAGGTAACGTCGCGTAGATAAGATAGCTTGAAGAAAAGCTTGAAACTTACACCTGGTTCATTTTCGTTTCAGCTTATCTGCTTAATTTTCCTTTTCAACACCAGTTAAGGTAGAGTGCAGTCTGGCTCAGAAATGCGTCACAGCTGCATACGATTTTTGGAACGTGCAGTTATTTTTCTTTTCTTTTTAAATGTGAGGTACGTGAAAACTGTGGGTGCAGTTGTAACATGAAAACTAGAGAACAACTAGCGAGAAGACTGCCTTTATCTCAAGCTTGATATTGCAACCCTTAGCTTCCTCACCCGCCATCAAGGCACTTTAATCAACAGTCCGGAGACATCATGCATTCTATCCCAGCTGTAACACGCTTTATACAAGTCTTTGTCTAGTGTCGCAGCTATAGTAAATTCCGATAGTTGTCTGCCATAGTAATGGAATGTGGACCCTTACTTTACCTTTTCCCTCCCCAAGAAAACAAAAGTCTGAAAACCATTACACCCGTTCCCACTAACTTCAGCAATAACCATGGAAGATCAATTGTACCTGGCTGCCCACTTCAAGTTAGCTGTCATTCAAACGAGCAGCACGCTTTTGGACTGAGTGACTTTGACAACTACTGACCATTCTGTTTAAATAAAGTCTTTCTATCCATCTGTTACTTATCTTGCTACTGCGTGCCTCGTCAAAACAATAGCGATTGTTCTCCCAACCAAAATGGATTTGCCAACTTTACTGGTCGCTACATCTCGCCGGCTGCAACGATTTGGTACGTGTACAGGCAAGTTGTACAGTAGCCGATCGTTTTTTTCGGACTCCGCAAATTTGGACTTGCTGGATATTTCGAACTTTTCCGAGGAACAGCCAGTTGCCCCATAGGAGTAATGACACACGGATTTTTCGGACTGTTCTTTTATTCTGATTATTTTTCATTCCCCTCCAGGTCCAAAAAATCAATCGGCTACTCTAACCTGCTTTTTTGTAAGCCCCATCAGGATCGAGGGTTTCATGCCGTGAGCGGCAAAACATTAAAAAACATAAATCTTGTTCCAAGCAAACTGGTAACGGGACCACGACATTTTTTGCTATCGCTCGGTAATCAACACGCTCAGTTGCAAAAGTGCTCGAATCATTCCAAAATGTGAATTTGTGGGTTAAGCAAGCTCCAGTTATCCTGTAAACGCAAGTCTCAATCTTGAAACAACACGCAGAATGCCCTAATTGTCTTCAGGTCTAGTTGCGACATATGGTTTTCATTTCGAAATTTTTCGTTGCAATAATGGATATCTGTTAATACACCTTTATTTTTATGTCCTGGTCCTATTCAAAGACATTTGAGACAAAAGTTTAGCTATGACACAATCACGAGACGATACAACACAATCCCTGACTACAGCTTTCCTAGACATCAGATTTGGCCTCGCTTTACAGTCAAGCGTTAATGCTGTGTAGGACCTTTTAAATAACCTTTTGATGCGTGCGTAGTTTTTGGCACTGCTTCCTGGTGAAAACGAAATAGAGCTGTCACTACAATGTGATTATCACCGAATCATTTTTTCGAGGTCGCAGAGGTGTGAGGTTCCTCACATTATCGTTTCAATAGCAAGGCAGGTAGCAATTTCACAACCGGCTGATTGTAATGGCAGGCCGTTACAAATGGGATGACGGAGTTGCAATTGGACATTACAATTGGACATTACAACAGAATATAACAATTTGGTGTTGGGATGATGGCATATGCTGTGTCGCCGTAGGTTCTAACACATTGTGTGTTTAATTATACCCTGCTAATTTCAATGCTGTTATCAGCAGCCAACCTAAACTGAACTTTGAACTGAAATTTTGTACCGTTCGTGTTGACGCCAAAGTCGTTCAGGGTCATATCCCAACAAAACATACGAGGCTTTTGCGTTAATAAAAGAGACCATGCTTTCCGCTCACCTGCTCTCTAAGGAACAGCACCGATTGGGATATGAAGAGCCGCTTGCTGGCCGGGTCGTACCTCCACATGTGAATGGCGTGGCCTGCAAGCACGGAAAATAATGTTTCTTTCATTTCTTTCTCTCTCTCTTTCGTGGAGAAACCTCATCATCATCATCACCAGCCTATCTACGCCCACTGCAGGGCAAAGGCCTCTCCCGTAGATCTCCAATTATCCCGGTCCTGTGCTCACTGTGATCAACTTATCCCGCAAACTTCTTGATCTCATCTGCCCGTCTAACCTTATGCCGCACCCTGCTACGTTCGCCTTTTCTAGGCATCCACTCTGTTACCCTTAATGACCAACGGTTATCATGCCTTCACAATACATGCCCTTTCCCATTCCTCCTTAATTTCTACTAATATGTCCTTAACACGCGTTTGTTCCCTGACCCACTCAGCTCATACTAGCCATGAAATCGAGACAAATGGAGCTTCAAACTACTGGGCACCAATCACACTTTTACAAGAACTGGTAGGGAGAATAATACCAGCATCTAACGAACCTCTATATAACAAATTCCTGGATTTAATGAAGTTTTTCAATTCCCCATTGTCACCCCCATAGAAGCCCATGTGCTTGCAGCCTCTAGTAACGAGGGCATTGCGGTGGTTAACCTTGATTTAACAAACTTACTACAACTCAATTGGAGAAATGCACTAATTAACAGAATATTAGCACTTCTTTAATGAGCCGGAAGCTACGAAAGCATCTGGAATTGCCAAAAACAAAATTCATCATGATGAAGAACGGATCCCATGGCTAACGTAGCACCGACTTTAGGCTTTGCTTGTGTAGCATGACACCAGGTGGCAAGAGTAACTACACTTAAGTTTTTTTTTTTTTTCGCCCGTACCGCAAACTACCAAGCATTTCCACGTGTGAGTGCGATGTCAGTTCGTGACTCAAGTTTTGAGGTGCTAGGCCTGCCTGTGGGTGCGTGATCTCGCGCCTACACTTCTATCTGTAGTGTTGGTTCACCGGTGATGAGTTCTGCTGCCAGAAAACTAAGTTTTCTCTTTCCAAGGCGAGCTGGCATTTTTAAATTCCATCGCCACCTGGTACAGTATCCCAGCTAGCACCCTCTCAGAAATTTTGAGTGTGAGAAAGAGCATCAAGTTTGCAAAAAGGCACCCTTTCAGCATGAGTTTGGTTCATGAAACGCATTTGGAACCAAAAAGCGTCAAAAGGCAAAAGTGATACTTAAGTTACGTTTGTGAATATAGGAGTAAGTGACCTCGCTTCTTTGGAGTGTTTTGTAGTGCCTAGGCTAAGCTCATGCGAAAGTTGCAGGCGCGAATCAGGCAGTTTTTTCACTGATAAATAAATCCTCGAAGGGTTTGTTCACCTTCACTTATGCCTATCATTCCGGTTTCATTTCTGCTTCATTTCACCCGAGCCTAAACTCATACCTGCATGTAATGAAAACCTGGAGGTAACAACAAATTGCAAACTATATTGTCAACTTCGTTATGTCCTGATTTAAACTGTACACTGCGAAAGATGGATGTGTTTATACACACACCAACATACATGCACATTTGTCATTTTACACCACTGTCCTCATCCGCTAGTACTTGTTTGGGTATACACACAATACTATTGAGTCACCCTTGCATTCTGCTCACGGGTCACTCCCTCCCTCACCCACATACTGTATTTTCACGCATATAACCCGCCCTTGCATATAATCCGCACCCCCACTTTCAGGCCCACCGGAAAAAAAAAGTCATTCGATACAGGAAAAGGCTGCATCAAAGCTACTGCTCAAGCAACTCATCACATACTATGTAGACAGAAAAAATCGTATATTTAGCAAGTAGAATACACTGACTGCAGGGCGAAAGTCACAACTCACTAATCGAATTCACTTGTGAGAGTGCGCTCGTCCTTGTTTTTTCTTCCTTGTCCTTGTATGTTTTGCGCAATCGCTGCCATGGAAGGCTTAGTCAGTGTTACTGCGTAGGAGCTTCACTGCACAACGTGCATTGCCGTGAAGCTGCACTAAAGGGGAAACCCCGCGTATTATCCGCACCCCCACTTCGCCACTGAAATTTCGTGTTTTTGGTGCAGGTTATACGTGCGAAAATACGGAATTAGCGGGCAGGTGCTAGAATGAATGGAATACTAGAATGAATGGCCACACTACATGGGCAGAACACAAAGAAGCCACCCCCAGACCTGTTATCGCGAATTAGGCACTACTGTATGTTTGCGGCAGATGGTTTCGCAAATAATGTTCATGAAGCTCATGTTGCTCATTTTCGCTGTGGAAATGAAATAAGCTGTCGCAGCAGTGTAGTGCAAGCGCTACGCTGTTGTTGTTTTGTTTCGAATTGTTTTGCATCTCTAGTGAATTCGGTTTGGTTTGGATTCGCAGCGCATTGTAATCACTCCGGGCCGACTTCTTGTGTGAGGAGGGATGGTAACCAGGGGATCCCCGTTCGAATTAACCGTTCTGGATATAGACGCGTTCGAATTATCGGCGAGCTTTTCCCCCATTGAAATATACAGGGATGTGCCGGGACCTGCAGGGCATCAGTTCAAATTAACTGTAGGTTCGAATTAACTGAGTTTGAGTTACACGCTTTTGATGCACTAGTTTATGACCTAATGGGACAATAATGGCACTGGACATTGCAGCATGTGTGTAGGTTAGGATCAAATGGGACACCAACCCGACTGATTTGATTGATTGATTGCAGGGCTTAACGTGCTGACGCAACGCAGGCGATGAGGTGCGCCATAGTGGAGGGCTCCGGATTAATTTCGACCACCCGGGGATCTTTAACGTGCGCCGAAATCTCGTACACACGGCCGTTTTTGCTTTTCGCCTCCATCACAAAAGTGGCCACCACGGCTGGGAATCGAACCCCTGCCCTCGTGCTAAGCAACACAGGACAGCAACCCGATTTCGGTCTGTACCACTGGCCTGTATCGGTGCCTGTACCAGTGGCTGTGCCTGCACCAGTGTCTGTACCAGTGCCTGTATCGGTGCCTGTATCGGTGCCTGTGCCTGGTGACAGCAGTGCATGTAATGCAAACCAAGGGCAGTTATACCGTAGCATGGCGCACAATGCACACTCACCACTCTTTGCACCGATGTAGTTTCCCTTGCCATCGGCCAGGAAGAACTGGTCTGTCTCGAAGCTGAGCTGGTCGATGCAGCGCGTGTTGATCATCACATCCTGCGTGAGCGGCAGGTACATGGTGCACCCTCGTGGTTTCCACTCCTCCGTGTGGAACACGGACGCATTGTGCCGGATTGTCAGGAAGCTCCGGCCTGCGAGGTGGATAAAATACAAGTTTAGTCCATTAAAGAACCACTTCGTGCCAATGATAACGAGGATACCAATTTTATCACAAAGTTCAAGGAAGTATTGGGGAAACCGTATTTTTGCGATTGTAAGCAACCCCTACTCTAAGCACCCTGCCCTACCTTCAGAAGAAATTTTGGAAAAAAAGTTTGCATGCGAATCTTGGCACTTCCTTTTCATAGCATTCATCGCAAGGCAGATTTAGGACACGTGTCAGTGGGTCCAAGTTGATGTTGTGACAAGGTCATGCATGAAGTGTTCAGTTACAAAACCACTTCGACGGAACAGAAGACAACCCGCTGTGGGATACAGAAAGCGGCGGCTCAAACGGTATAACGGACTCGAGTGGTCAAAATTTTTCTCTTGATTGTTTGTCAAATGAAACAGTATTCTTTGCACCCGTCTCATCAAAGACTGCCGCAAGAAAAAATGTGTTTTGGGGGAGGGGGTTAATTTGTTTTTTGAATCTAAGCACCCCCCTCACTTGCGCATCAAGGTAAAAAAAGGGGGTGCTTAGAATCGAGTAAATACGGTATTAGGGAAAACAGATGCAGCAGTGGTGACTCCTTGCCCCCTCCCGGCAATTCCTCTATTACGTTACAGATTTTGGTTGACGCGATTGGTGGCTAATGACCTAAGCCTCTGCCAAGAAACAGCACTGGGAGATCGTATTGAGGCCTCTAGTTTCGTTTATTACTAGAATGCCGACACGCTGTTAACATGCTGATAACTATATCCCTAGTAGCACAGAATGTTGCCCGAACATTTCCACAACGTTTCCCCTTAACGTTGCCAAAACGTGGCTAATGTCCGCTTTTTTTAACGTTAGTGCAATGTTTCCCAGAAACATTGCGTCAACATGATATTAGCATTGCTCCAACATGGGGGCAACGTTTTAAGGGTGTTGTTTTAATGTTTTGGATAACGTTGCTTCTGACGTTCGTCAACGTTGCTACACTCTTGGAGCAACCTTCCAGCCACGTGCGGGACACATTTGAACAACGTTATGAGACATTTTCTGATGACATTGCAGCAACTTTTCAGCTACATTTTCGCAACGTGCATACCACATTTAAGCATATCCCTGTACCATTCAGACGTTGTGATAACATTGCTACAATCTTGCAGCAACTTTAGATCCACACATTTAACATGAAGTTAGCATACAAAGAACGTTGCTGCAACGTTCAAGCAATGTTTTTATGAAGTTGCAATAACATTCCTACAATTTTGCGGTAGCTTTCCAGCTATATTTTAGAAAACGTCGCTATCATGTTCAAGCGATGCTTCCTACAACGTTACCGCAACTTTAAAGATACGTTTTTTCCCCACGAGGGCCGCATCCGCGCACTGTTGATATGACGTTCAATTGCAATGTTTCTCTTACGAAGCGATGATATTGCAGCAATGTACTGCAGGTAACTTACAGTTACATGTATCTAATATACATGCAACAATAACTAGATGAAAATATTATAAGTTAACTTTTTCCTAGACAGACGATTGTTGACTGCATGATAAGCGAGCACTTCAAACCTCGTCCTCATAAACTCCTGAAAGGTATAAACTGGCATTTTAGACTGCATGTTCATACATTTGATCCCTACACTGACCAACACACACAATTAAGGCAGTCGGGCAAAATAACAAACTAAGAAATGGCGGAATTTTAAAGCAAGGAACATGCCAGCTAGCGTAAATAACAACACTGACACTCTTTAAGATGAAAGAACATGTGCGTTTTATTTTACCATTAACAATCGATCCGAATACGTATTGTGTTAAAGCAATTGAATTTCGCAAGTACGCTGTTTCAGCCGTTGTCTTCGTTTTTCTCCTCCTGGGCTTGCTTGTTCTTCTGCCTTGACAAGTCAGTTTGATGACATACTTGACGGCCATGAACCCAGTAACATGGGGTTGTTACTGCCACGCTTCTGCGAAATGAAAAAAAAGCTGTAGTTTAGGAGAAGTTGCAAAGTTGTTACAGCATAGACAATGTCTCACCTCTCAGAACACCAGGACTTTTGGCATACAATATGGCCTCATCAATTTTCTTGTACTGGCACTTCAAATGAGGTTTGACTGCCATTCCTGGAAAACAAACAAAATGGCATTGCTCTAACACACAGGGTGCTCAGAAGCTCACCTGCAGTTTGGATGACGCTTACCAGATGAGCTTATTCGTGTGTCAATGTTGTAGTGCTGGTAAATCATAAGGTATTTCTGAAACAAAACAGAGTGTATAGAAGTGGTTCAGAAAACTGAAGTGAAGCAAATTTTAGCTAATAGAGAAAACCTTACCTTTAGGAAGGAATATTATAGCAAAACAGGCCTCTTCACTTTTCACTTTGTTGCTTGTTTAACTTTTTCTAATGCCCGTGCCAACTTTATGACGCACATCGCTTGAGTTGGTTTCTCAAGCATCCCTGGAAAACAGAAAAGGACAAAATACTTAATTATATAAAATACCTTACAGCTTTCTTTCCAGGCCATTGAGTAATTAAGTGAAAAGTCTTCGATCAGACAGCTTGCCAGAGAATTTTCAATTAACAAGAGAAGCCGACCAACTGATGACGACGTGGTACGTCGGCAATCATTGAAAGAGGACGATAATTACCTCAATGGCCATAAACATAAAAACGCAACGAACAAAAATTAGTAAACAGGCAAATGTAAAGAAGGGAAACATTACATGTACAACTAGATGAAATTACAACCGTGTATTTTCTTGGTTGCCTAATTTTACCTTTTGCTCTCGAAAAATGTGGTAAAAACTGGCTTGAGCTGTTTTATTTTCTTATTTTTATTTATTTTGATCATTTTATTTATTTATTTTTATTTGTCATTTATTTTCTTTATAGTTATAAGCATCCGACGTAGACCAGCCTTTCACATGGAAAATATGTGAATACTACAAAGACGTCAGGCGTTGTTTTACATCGTAAGATGGTTCGCATAAGCAGCTGATAACATATGGCTTAACTGCAACGCTAAATTGTGTTCCGTTACAGCATGCCGCCGAAACTCGCGTGAAATTAAACATAACAAAGTTATATTTATTAGTTGTATTTTTCGCGTTCGTGAGCAGCTGCGGCGAGAAGTAAATTAAAAGCCAATCGTACATATCAAGGTTCTTGCAGAACATATATACACTCGATTTCAGCATCATAACAAAAAATCTACTACTGAGCGCCCACCTGATTTCTCATTATACTCTTTCCATAAAATTTAAGTGAATACGTGTTCCCCTTTTACAACCGTACGCATTCACAAAAGCAAGGATATGCTTAGAAGTTAGAAACGGGAGGGCAATCTTGTTCCCGCTCTTTTACGAAGTAAACTGCATTCGAAAGAACGAGGCGAGCTCAGAAAATCGAGCGCTTACCTTCACTGGTCGGTTGCTATGAACTTACCGGCCCGCAAATATTCGCCGTAACATCCGGCCACACAACAATATTTCGTATGACATGGTTCCTTCTCCATTCCGTTTGATTGTCACTATGGCTGCTCCTTTCTGAAAAAAGCGCGGCATTTCGTCTACTCTTCCCAACCCACCGCCGGCTGCCAGTCGCAAAGGAGCATGAGGGGAGGGGCGCGCACGTGTGCGCGTGTGAGAGGAGGGTAGGACGCTGGCCAAGGACGAAAGCCTTTTCTTTCGGTCTTTTTTTTTTTTTTTTTCGGCCATCCCCCACCTTCGCGCTCGGCTGCTGAAACTTCCTTCGCGACACACAGAAGGGACGGGACGGGACGGAGCGTCGACGAAAACAAAAAATAAGGCATGCAGGAAGAAAGGAATGCGCGAGACAGCGTGCCTGATTCCCAGCTGAAGTCTCGGAAAAAGGCGGGGTTCCGAGAACGCCTGGCGCCCTGCTGTATTTCGTTTCGCGCCAAGCAGAACGCGACAAGTGTTCGATGCATTGGAACCTCTTACGAATAAAAATTACACCAGGAAAAATCTGAAGATAGTGTGTGCAATGCTATTGGAAGGGAACAAGAGCAAAAATTTTCAGGTTACTTGGAAGGTTCGTTTGTATAATGAGAAAAGATCCTTGAAATAGGCCAATGAGCTTTCGTACAGGCAGTATCTCCTGGAAAATGGGTGTCACACCAGGGTTAGGTCTTTGTTTTGTTTTATTGTTTCATATATGTTACAATATCATGGTGCTCTGACTTTGGCGCTCGAGGTAGGTGAAATGTCTATGGGGAAGTTGAAATATAAAACAGCCCACTTCATGTTGTCTATTTCAAACAAAGGTGCAAGGTGTGGACTAGTTGGAACGTTCGCTGATCAGAGGGGCTATAACAGTGACTAAATGTCACAAGAAGGGGGCAATTTAAAGTACATGAACTTTGGGCTTTAATCTATTTCATAAATCAACCGTAATTACTGCGGCAATGTATATATGAAGGGAAAACACACGATTGTAATTAGCTGGCGACATGTATACGGCTCGCACACCCATATGATGCACAGAAATTTATATAGCTTGCATATAAAATTTCTCCAGTAAATTAATTTTTTCGAGCAATTATGAGGATCCAGCAACAAGGCAATGTTTGAGCCTTCTATCTAGATTATTTTTGTTTAAGGATATACAGGCGGCAACATAAAACAACCCGGCCATGCATGCTTTAAAGGGGCCATAAATAGGCTTCCGAAGGTCGCCATTGTATACCGCGCAATCGCTAGAATACCCATTCACGGCAACATTTACCAAATATTACACCTATTACACCTAACGAATAAAACATGAAGCAAAAATTTGGTGTCAGTACTCCTTTAAGAGAGAAAGTTAACAGTGCGAGTCGCTTGTGAAAACTTAGCAAAATGGAACTGGAAATTTCCTTGTCGATGCACGATTACCTTTTTATAATGCAACCGTTTACTACCAAAGGAAGGCGCGCAATGTTTTAACAATAGGAAAGGAAGTTGGGAAGTCATTTCTGGATGCTGTTTTCAGGGCAGTTATGAAAGAAATGTGCGCGAACTTCTTAAAGATACGGCCAACACCGTCGAATGAAAAACACGGCGTATACCCGATCACTTTGTCTTTCCATATGGT
Organism: Haemaphysalis longicornis; assembly: GCA_013339765.2. NCBI lineage: Eukaryota > Metazoa > Arthropoda > Arachnida > Ixodida > Ixodidae > Haemaphysalis > Haemaphysalis longicornis. The sequence goes on along the minus strand of JABSTR010000684.1, from coordinate 29,315 downwards.
GCACGTTTTCCCAAAAGAACACATCTCCATTGTAAAGAGGCCGCGTTAAATTTCGGTATGATGTCATGGTGAAGTGAGCGGCTATGGAACGTAAATGAAGCCAAGTCGGAGTAGATACCATTTGACGATGGCATAAAAAGCTATTTTCTTGTTGAAATTCCAGTTTGTTTATTTATTCAGCAAATAATGATTGCAAAATAACACACGGCAATGAAACCCAAGTTCTCATTCGTGCCTCACGACGTCGAAATGCTGCGCCGTCGTTTCACGCGCGCGTTGGGTTAATTAGCAGGCGCTGTGCATTTGGTCAGTTTCCTGGATATATGCGGCATGCACATGGACAAAAACGCACCCGAGTGGCATTTGTAAAAGACTCACGAAAACAGCCCGATAGTTGGCCATACGTGACAACGCACAGTTGAGGGTGAAAGCTGCGCGGCTTTATCGGTGCTCAGCAGCTGTGTTTTGCTCTTTAAGTTTAATGATGTGTTAAAATCGCCCTAAAATATCTGATTTGACTGATTATGAGGTTTCATGCGCCGACGCTACACAGGCGATGAGGCGCACCGTAGTAGAGGGCTCCGGATTAATTTTGACTACCTGGGGATCTAATTAACGTGCACCGAAATCCCGAACACACGGGCATTTCCGCTTCTCGCCTCCACACACACACACACACACACACACACAAAGCGGCTGCCGCGGCCTGCAATCGAGCCCGCGTCCTCGGGCTCAATCCTTGGACTCAGCGCTAGCACAACAGCCACTGTGGTGGGTTTCTAGAATAACTAAATCACACTATAAGATGAGACAATCGGTATACCAATTGCATGAGCGACACGACCTGCAGGGGCTGGTGCGAACCGTTGAGCGCACGGATGTTCCAATAAGAGCGCATTCGCAAAATGGAAAAGTTGGTTTCGTACATCAGTGAAATTCTGCTTAAAACACGTGATTATTTGGGTGTCATTTACACGGATCTAAGTTGATTTACAATGCAGGTATTGATTTTTCAGAGCGTGACTGTCGTGCCTAGTTGATTGGCTTTTTACTAGGTGTGGCACAGCGACGCTTCATTGCACACGTTCACAAATTTCGCGGGGACTGGACTTCACGGAAACGCGTCCATAGCCAACAAAAGCGGCCGCTTAGAGTTATTGTAAGTCCAATCTGTCCTCAAGAAACTCATGTGTCAGATGCACGCCGCCAAGAAATTTTTGCGTGTATACGTCGTATGCGTATATACCTTTAGGAAAAGTGAATGAAAAAAAAAACGGGTATAGAAATAAGGTGCTTCGTTGTTGAGTCATATCTTCAAATTATTGTGGGCACCTCACCGTAAAAAAGTAAAAATTTGTTCATCAACTCCATAAGAAAAGTGCGACTAGCACGACGAGTATAGAAAAGTCATGATTGCTTTTGAAAGTGACTGTTTTTGAGCGATATTACGAAGGCTGAAGTTCAAATGGGACATATAAATGGAGCAGGGATAAGCAACAAGTAGGGGGCGAGGGGGAACACAAACTTCTTGTTATTGCATGTTTACTGATGAAAACAAATAACGCGCTGCAAAGATTGGCTTAAACTGAGCTTGCTATTCCGTAAAACTAAGAGGAAACATGTAGAATACAGATACAGTAATCCCTCGTTATAGCGAAGTCAGCAAGACGGCGAAAAATTTCGTTATAAGCGGTATATTGATATAAGCAACCACTCGAGAAAAGCTAAACCAGTTTAGCTTATTATACGCCACAGCTGCGAGGAATCAAACCATAATGTATTCACTGAAGCAAAACGTTATTCAGAGTAAGCTGTGGTGGCTGTTTCATGTTCTTGCCGGGCGAGAGCAACCCCTGCTACAATTTGACCATTTGACCAAGCAATGCAGGAGGCTATGGTCGCCGCCCACAAAAATTGGCAGCGGCAGTGCCCCTTTTATAGGGGGGCGTGCGGGCGTCACGAAACGCTATACGAGAGTTTTGCGCTGAAAAGCGCCGCAGATGCCGTGGCTCGAGACGGAGGTTGTTTGTTGAGCTCAAAAAATAAATAAATAGTAATAATAAAAAGATTAACCGCTCATTGGGCGTACAAAGCACAATCATGAAAACTGATCGGTTTCGCATTAGGGGCATTGCATGATCACTGGGAATTGTTTTCCCGAGTTGTGCAGCCGTGAAGTTTGCAACACAAGAGTTCTTCGGCGCCTCGTTGTCGGCGACACTGCCAATTCTACGGTTCGATTGCCAGTGTTCGCGCACCGTCGTGTCCACGCCCTTGACCAATGTGTTGCGACGAAGTTCAATGACCCTACCACGCATTTGGACCGTTTGCCCAAAATGGGGATCACCCGAATCGAGCATGACCGGCTCGAGAAAACCGCCGGCGAAGTACCAGCTTGTGTTGACCTGCCATGTTGACAGCCTGACTCGCCACTGGGTCACCGCGGCACGGCGACGCCTCCGCTCGCCACTTAATTCGCTCTAAGCGGGTCAAGCTCTTCTGGCGCTTCGAGTAATGCGGCCTAAAATGCATCCGTTTGGGTTGGGACCAGAATAAATTTCGAATGAAGCGATATTTCGAATAAAGCGATTTCGTTATAACGAGTGACTACTGTATTTATATTTATCGGACGTAGTTTTTCGATGATTATAATAATTACGCCTGCGTGACTAATAATAGAAGTTCGATTTCTTACACGTGGAGGAAATCGCCGCGGGCCCATGTGCAACACAAAGAAATGCCACTGCCAACACGATCATTGCGGGGGAATTTGCGGATGACGCGAGCTCACGCACGACACTGATAACTTAGTGAGGCTAGAAAGTATTGGCTATGATCGGGAATCTGCCTGCCTGCCCTGTTAAAATTCTGTTCTCCAACGTAAACGAAGCCTGTTAGTGTATTTTTTAGCTTTACAAAATGATACAGCAATAAATGAGTGTTTTTGTAAGTTTTTCCTGAACAAAAAAATATTTCGTTCGCGCTCAACCTTCAATCGAAGGTGCCATATTTGTGGTATATTTTCATTAACACCAAGAACGGCGATGAGATTTACCCGCTTACTAAAAAAATGAAATAAAAACGAATTTCATTCATGGAACAGCCGGCGGCCATCTTGAAAAAAATGACCGTCTTAGAACGGTGCAGCACCTGGCTTGTAACGCACGATGCGCGGAATGGCGGTATTATTTTATTCGAGGCTGCATCCACTCTAAGATAATATTGTGTGATCATCCAACAAATGAGGGACTAAAATAAACGGATCTGCCGCCGAGTTTGGCTACGCCATCCGTCGGACCGGCACCACGCGTTTCTTTCGTTTTGAGAAACGTTCAAACGTTCACGGTTCCTTTAAGATTTCATGAGGGAATCTACACGCTCAGCGTGACACTTCTCCACATGCATTTCTGCAGTTTTTCGAGAGCTGTGTTTCTAAATGATCACACATCGATGTAGGGTTTTTGCGGTCTGCCTCTGAACCCAGCAAACCACGAAAGTCCATAGGATATCCACAAATGGTCACAATATCCAATGTCATTTCAGGACATTCATGTGATGTCCATACAATATGTTTCACCCAAGATCATCTGCTTGTGGACATCCATGCGATATCACTGCAAGTGTGTTATAACATCATTACGCGATATCACTAGGACGTCCACAAATTTACATTTTTCCTTACACTGAGAATTCGCATTCATAGCGTGGTGTACATATAGGGGCCCCAGCCACACAAAGTGTGTCTTAGTTCAAATCTCCCCTCATCCCCGTCTTTCCAGCTCCAAAATATTTTCTGGCCTGTTTGTAACTCATATTTTAAATGAAGAGCGGGTAGTTATTTGATTTGGAATTTGAGCGAAATCTGGTTTGCCTTTATGTTTGATTCGCGAATTGGATTCTATATTTTAGGCTGCTTGATTTATGTGGATGAAGAACAAGTGGGACTGTTGATTTTCTCATTCAGTTGTAGGTGAGCACTGGTACGGAGGCTGCAGTACGGAGCCAGTTACGGAGCCTGCTGAGTAGGCAGGATTCTTGTCACCCAAATTTGATGCTTGGGATGCGAGCGGGTGCATTGCATGATGCAACCCACGCGTATGGGTATTGCTTGTTTGGTTCTTGCGCGATGGAGTGGCGGGCCTCGTCCAGTCTTGTAACGTCGGGGGAGATGAGGGTGACGGCCGAGTAATTTTGCAGCGTTTTACTGCATCGTGAATAGCCTCGTGGCGTAAGCGGTCGAAGGCTTTGCGAATGTTCAAAAGGACGACAAAGGCCACGGTTTTTGGTAGCCTTCGCGTTTTCTAGTGCAGAGACAAGGTCGGCAATTGAATCCAATGGCACTGCGCTGGCGAGGAAAACCCGTCTGCGGCCCAGGGTTCAAGTTGCAGATTCGTGCATACTTGTAATTCGAGGCGTGCGAGCGCCATGGATTCGAGAATTTTGGAGGCAACGCTCGTGAATGAAATAGGACGAAAAGAGGAGAAAAGTTTGGGAGATTTGTTCTTTTTTAGGATGGGAGGGACAAGTTGGAGGCCAAATTGAGCAGGGAGGGTGCCGGAAGACAAGTGGAAGTTGCAAAGTCAAGAAGGCGCGAGTGCTGCCTCTCGGCTACGGGCGCACTTTTCCTTTTTGCATTTTGAATGACCCGCACGAGCTCGGCCGCCATGAAAGGAGCTTCAAAAGCCGTGCTCAGGGCGAAGGAGGGAGCCGGCGCGGGGGCGTCAGATTCTTCGTTTTGGGCTGCGGCAGGGTTTGCGCGAGAAGAGAAAGCTCGGCCACGTTTTTTCCCCTTGCGATGGAGCGGGCGAGGAGGGAGGGGGGGGGGGGGGGGTGGGGAGGTTGTATGTCGGGGCAGGTCGGGGTCGCGGAGATGGCGCGAAGCAAGTGCCGTGCAAGGAGGAAAGAATACTTTTCTTCCTGCATGGGTGAGGCCCCTCGTCCTGCAGTAGACAGGCTGACGATGGGGATTTCATTTATGTGCGTGCGTGTGCGTGTAAGTGCCGTATTATATGCAGCTAAAGTACAGTAATTAAAGTACACGAGGCGATGGTACAGTGAACCAACATTTTCTAAACCAACCTAATCTAAAAACGTTGCAGTGAACTGTGGCTAAGACGTCCATTGGGCATAACCATTTGAACTTTTATAGGCGACGTAATTTCTCCAAAACATGGGTTAGTGTGGTGTTTCACATAATAAATAAATGGAAAGCTGCTATACATTCAACATTCCTCAATATTGCGGCAACCTAGATAAACATGTACACAGACAATGTTAATTTGAAGGTTTTTCGTGAGCATTGCTAAATATGTAGAAACTGTACGTACGCGTTGATCACTTTTAACCACACTCCCGAAATTAACGTATCCTGTAACTATATCGCAAACATTCAAGTGTGCTGTACGGGATCATTTGAATTTTTAGGCAGCTTATGTAACTCCACAGTGAAATCGTTTATCATCATAAATATGACATTTGCCAACATTCGGCAACCTTGCTGCAACGCGAAAAAAGCGTGTGTAAATGGCAGTTTCTCATAGCGTTGTTTTTAAACGTTACATGAATGTATCCAACGTTGGCCCACATTTGGCAACATTGCTGCAACGCAAGAAAATGTGCATGTGGGCAACATTGCCTATGCGTTAACGTTGCCGTGAATGCTGTTGGATGCGCTCCAACACTGATTTTACGTTTGACCCACATTTGGTAACATTGCTGGAACGTGAAAAAACGTGCATACGGGCAACGTTGCCCATCCGTTGTTTGTAAACGTTGCATGAATGTTTTTGAATGGGTCCACGTTGGCCCACATTTGGCAACATTGCTGAAACGTGAAAAAATGTGCATACGGGCAACGTTGCGCATCCGTTGTTTGTAAACGTTGCGTGCATGTTGTTGAATGTCTCCAAAGTTGGCCCACATTTGGCAACATTGCTGTAACGTGAAAAAACGTGCATACGGGCAACATTGCCTATACGTTGTTTGTAAACGTTGCGTGCATGTTGTTGAATGTCTCCAACGTTGGCCCACATTTGGCAACATTGCTGCAACGTGAAAAATGTGCATACGGGCAACGTTGCCTATACGTTGTTTATAAACGTTGCGGGAATGTTGCTGAATGTGTCCAATGTTGGCCCACATTCGGCAACATTGTCACCACGTTGTGTAACGTTGCCTAACGTTACACAACATTGGCAACACGGCAGAAACGTTGCGGCAACAATTTGTGCTACTAGGGATGCTTTGGTGCCGGTCCATAATACGTCACTACCGGCAATATTACGTCACTGTCGTGGCAAATTTCAGAGTTCTTCAATATATCTTCAAGGCTAAATACAAGGCTCTTCAAGGCTAAATACAAGTTTGTGTCATTCGAAAGATTGCGCGTTTTATGGTGCTCCCAGCGCTTGTCCGGCAGCAAACGATGCTTTATTCACCGAGAAATTACAAAATTCCGGCCAGAACTATTCTCCCACTGCATCGTGCATTTCGTGACGTCAGCGATGAAATATCCAAGCCATGTGGTGTCGGCCTCAAAAGTTTGGGGGATGTGGAGTTCGTGTCGGAGTGGTACAAATCTGCAGATCACCATGTCGAGGCTCAAGAAACTTGCGCGCCAGGCATGCTTTGTGCATGCCTATCCTGACTTTGTTATCAAGGAACTCTCTGATTACTCGCTTCCTAGTGACGTGCTTTCGATATTAGTGGCAGCCGCTGTGGCGTTGTGTGACCATCGCCGTGGTGCAATAGAAGACGTAGCTCGTGGCCGCTTTTCACACGGGGATCAACTTTACCTGAATATATTGTGCCTACAAAGTGATGGGTTGGTCGAACAGTAAAGTAATTACAGCGGAGCTATTTTTGGTTAGGATCGGAAAAAAAGCTGCGTGCGTTGACAAGGTGTGTTGCGGCAAAGCCAACTTTCTGGTGAATGCTCTGTAGCTCTCAATCTAATTAATGTAGCCACCTCTAAAAATTTACTTTTTATAATTAGATAGTTCGTAGGGTAGTTGTAAATATTGCGAAATTTTCGTCTGCTGTCAATACACGGCTTGTATGGGAAGGAAACAGACAACCTTATGTTTGTCTGCCAGATCTAACCTCTACTCTGTCCAACTTTCATTCAAGTAACTAACTACAGTTCATTTCAGAAGCTGCGTGCAGTACTGTGGAGGCCCCAGTCCGCCCGCTGAGCACGCCCAACTCCATCTTGAAAGGACATTTCCGTCTCCCCTCTCAACAGGTGGAACCGCAAGGCCCCTGCGCCTTTTGTTGTTTCCTTCACGGTGAGTTCGGCGCCCTCAGTGGGTGAACTGTTGACAACAGTGTAGCCTCCACGGTGATGCACGTAGCTTGTGGAATGAACGATAAAGTTGAAGGTTTTAATTTGTTTTCCCATTTCCTTTCAACGAAGATTACGCGCGTGTCCCGCCATTTACAATCGGTGCACCTTCTCCTCATCACAGGAAAAAAACGTTGCATCTGAACTGGCATATTCGCTCTGCATGCAACAGTTCTGTGTTTCCTTTCAGTTACAGGGAGGCTTGTAAAAGTGGTCTTCAGTGATTTCAACCGGTAATTTATTTGCCATTCTGTCGTCCTAGCACCAATTTCAGTACGACTTCTTTCAGGATACCTTCGTTAGATGGAGAGCTACAGAGAATTCACCAGAAAGTTGGCTTTGCCGCAACACACCTTGTCGACGCGTGCGGTTTCCTTCCGATCCTAGCCTGCAACAGCTCCGGTGTAAATACTTCAATGTTCAACTAGCCCATCACTTCATAGGCAGCATATATTCAGGCAAAGTTGATCCCGTGCAAACGGAGGCCACGAGCTACATTTTTTATTGCACCATTGAAAGCAGACATGCGTCGATGCTCATGGGGCGCCACAGCGGCTGCCGCGAATATCGAAAGTACGTCATGGGGAAGCAAGTGACCAGAGATGCCAGATAACGAGGTAAGGACAGGTATGCACAAAGCGTGCCTAGCGCGCAAGTTTCTTGAGCCTCGAGACGGCGGTCTGTGGCGGCAGATAGTGCAGCAATGCAGGTTTGCGCCGCTCTGCCATGCACCGCACATCTTGCAAACTTTTGCGGCTGACAGTAACTGGAAGGAATGTTAGTAGGTCGACTAGGGTTGCAGCTAACAACAAAATGCCTTTTATTGCCTTGTTTACCGTCCGCCCTCCGAGATGGTGCTACAATACCACTAAGGACTGCTGTTGGCACTTGCTTCAGTTTTGACCGGATTTGTACCTGGCTCTTTTTTTTTTTTTTTTGGTAGTAATTGCTGTGTGAAACATTGGGTGTGCTCAACAAACAGGGTCACATACAATGTCCCTTATGCCAGCTGGCTAGGGTAGCGTCAGACAAGCTCAATGCGCCGGACGCCTGTGTAGCTATGGTTGGCATAGTGCACACAGTATGCACTGGTGCTTCTATGTTTACATGTTTGTTTGTAACTTTCCTCGTTTGCCCCACCATTCTTTCTGCTATAAAAAGAATGGGCACTAAATTTAAGTGCTAATATAGTTCGTTCTGCAAGCGTATAATTCCTGTTTGATTCGCGTTAGATTTTGTCGGCCTCAGCCAATCGGGATGAATTGCCCATAATATGTCATAAGTTAGTGCGAAAAGTAGTTAGGGTGTCGCATGCCTATTCTCTATTTTCCTCATTATAGAGCTTATTTGAGTGAAGTTTGCATTAAGATTGGTGTCAGTGCTAATCTAACGAGACAATCTTTCAAATGAACAAAACGCATTTTGTCTTCATGGCCCCTTCAAAGCAAAGCCGAAATCTTAAATGATTTTGTGGTTTGTTCTGCCTGATCTTACTTCTTGGTGTCTTTGCTGTTCAATAGCAGCTTAGCGCCAACCATAGTATTTTAGTGAACAGTGCAAGGAAGCAATGGTTGATTTAATTACTCTGATGTTTAAAGATTTCTGACATATTTCTCCTTTTTTTTTGTTATTTTGCTCTTGTGAGCTTCTGCTAGCCCGTAAGCACCAATTTAAGACTGTCTGATGCGTTGGCGACATTGAATTACAGCGCCATTGACGTTGCCAGTCTTGCCTGCTGCTAGTGAAAGAGTCCCCCCCCTCGAGTAAAAGGGAAGGGGGGCAGAGTTAGTTTCCTGTCCTGTTTCCTGTAGTTTCCTGGAGGTTAGCTTCCTGTCCAAGCAAGATACCGGCCTTAAGAGCAGACCATTTTGAGCTTGACCAACTGGAAGCTTCTCGCCGCAGACGCCCACTGGATGTCGCAGGGTGGCTGGGCTACCGTTTTCGCCAATCTCGAGACCATGGCAATCAATGCTAATTGTAAAGTCGTTTCCAAGCAATGCTTGGTATGCCCCCACTTTCACAACGCAATCCAAATCAGTTTCTAGAAACTTAAGTTTAGTGCTGCTTTTCCATTGACACCGGGCATTCATCTCCTGCGCTTATTCACTTCTGAGAAAAATGAGATCTGCGCAAACTGACTCGGTGACTTTCAGCCTTGAGTAGTGCATCTTAAGTGTTGCTTCCAAGTTTCAGGGAGCCGTGTGCTTGCTTTCACATTGAGGCAATTCCTCATAGCAGTCTCCTTGCAGTCCGAGTTAATTTTTTGTTGCAGAATATCATGATGTACACCTGACTGCGACCAAACCATTTTTTGCTTGTGCGTATAGCCCATGATCCCCAATGTTACTAGCAATTGTGCAGCAAAAAGCACTGATGACGATACCTATTAGATGCGGGAGGAAAGTCGGATGAGTATCCCTTAATAATACAGTAGGAGTGAGATGTGAAAGGGGGAGGTGTATGTGTGTCATGTATAGATATACAGTTACACCTCGATATAACGAAGCTGACAAAAATTCTAATTTTTTCGTTACATCCAGGATTTCGTTACATGCAGGTGCTCGTGGAAATGAAGCAGAAACAAAACCAGAGTGCTAGACATAAGTGATGCTGAAATCGCCCTTGTTCAAGGATATATTTCACACTGAAAAACTGCGTGATTTGCGCTTGCTGCTCCTACACGGCCCCCGAATTCGCAAACGTAACTAAGTATCACTTTTGCTTTTTGATACTTTTCGGTGCCTTAACGCGTTTCAAGAACCAAACTTACGCTGAAAGGGCGCCTTTTCGCGGACTTCATGCTCTTTTCTGCAGTCAAAATTGTTGAAGGGATGCTAGCTTGGACACTGTACCGGGCGGTGACGTTCTTCTTTCTCGCCGGCGGAGATGGCATTTAAAGTTGCGAGCTTGTCTTCAAAACGCAAATCTTTTCGTATTGAGGCAGCCGAAATCATCCACGAACCCATACCACAGATATCGGGGGACACACGCGACTACACGCCTACAGGCACGCCTAGCACCTAACTGACACCGCACTCACACCGCACTCACACGTGGAAGAGAGATTGCGGTGCGGGCAAAATTCGCTAATATAGTGCAACTCACCCGCCAATTTTTCAGAAAATGGGCAAGAGACCTTGACTCATCAGCGTAGCGAATTCGTTACATCGAGGTTAACCGTCGCAGTTCCTTCGTTACATAGAGGTCGCAAACACCTGGGCTTCAATGAAGCTGGAAATGGGGAATTGGAAAACTTCGTTAAATCCAGGAATTCGTTACATACAGGTTCCTTACATCCAGGTTTAACTGTACACACAAACATACATGTACACTACATAAATTTCCAGCCTGTTAACTGCTCCTGACAGGTCTAGACGGCCGAGTGACAGTTTAATTGCAATAATAAGGTTGATCCATTGAGCATTGAATTGTCGCAGGAACACTGTCTGAGTGTATGATTAACCTGAGTGTACACTAGTGCACACTAAGTGTACACTTAGTGTACACTTAAGCTGAGTGTACGCTTACGCACACATAAATACACGAGCAGGCAGCTGTAAATGCAGCCATCCCTGTTAAGCCCAAGGATGCGGGTTCGATCCTGGCCGTGGTGGTTGCTTTTCATATGGAGGGGAAAAGCGAAAATGCCCATGAGTTGAGATTTCAGTGCGCATTAAAGATCTCCATCTCATGGTGGTCAAAATTAATCCGAAGACTTCCACAGCGGCGCACCTCATAGCCCAGGTTAGCTTCGGCATGTCACAACCCATAATCGATCAAATACAAGCCATCCCAGTAGCTGAATTGGTAACGCATCAAACGCATTGTTCAACGGGTGTGGGCTCAAGTGCTGCCCGTGGCTCATGTCTTTCTCTACTTTCTTCGTTTCTTAAAATTTCAGCATTCCTATTTTTATGCGAAAAAAATTTGGCCACCTTCGCAACTTAGATGCAAAGAGTGAGGAAACAGCGGAGATGGTGGTCTTCACTAGGTTTCTTTTGGCTTTTCTTAGATCTACCCCTTTTCTGGGAGAAAGGTGGTTAAAAAGCTTTTTTTATGCAAACTGAGTGAAATGAAAGTCCACAATCCACCCTCCTAAAGTCCAAAATCCAAACTGCCGAAGTCTAGAGCCAACACCCATGCTACGAACCCAGAGGAAATGCTGAGTGCCCTGGATGCGATGGCAGCCAGTCGTTTAGACCATAGTTTCTCAAAGTGGGTTCCGCGGAACCTAGGGGTTCCGCAGGCCCCTCCTCGGGGTTCCGCGAGCCACTGATAAATTTTCCTTTCCGCACTCGCCAAGTAACTTAGATGGTGAACCCGAGGTGCGATCGATCTAAGGAACCTCCATTGTTCATGCCCGAGTGTCAGTAAGCATATCTCAGTGCATAACAGAAAGGCGCGAGCTGCGCAATAAATCCCACCAGTAGCTTGTAGCCAGCCAGACTACGAAAACGGGCCGCGTGGTTAAAATATTGCACTTGAATCTCGGCCTTATATAACCCCCATGCGCATTTCTCCTGTTTGGAGATAGGTGCCGCTAGCGTACGTGCTCGCGTAAAGTCGACATTCACGTGCAATAAATTCAAAAACAAGCAAGCTTGCTTCCTTTTGAATTTATTGCACGTGGATGTAGCGTGAACGGAATGAAAAATGGCAAGGGGGGGTTCCTTGGCACTTAATGGAGCTTAGCTGGGTTCCCTGGGACTAACATGCTTGAGAACCCCTGGTTTAGACGCCGGTTTCATGACATGAGGGACCAAGGTTCAATTCCGACCATGGGAAGCATTTTCTTTTTTGAGCCGCGCACTCCCAACGCCTGCTTGTCTGCTCCTTGCCTCCTCGTCACTTTTCCTCAGACTTCTTGGCCGAGCATTTTCCCCCTCTCCACTTTGCCAAGCTGAGTTTTGTGTTAAGGTTCACCACACCCAGAGCTCAAGCTTAATAAATAGTTCTGCTGTTAAAAGTGATGATGTACAGTCTTTGTCAAAATTTTCTAGACAAAGCCAAAAGTGTGCAGGCCGCAAAAATTATTCAGTGTACAAGCTTACGTCCTGAGCAAGCCCGAAACATTTTATGCCGGAAAGCTAGAGAAAACACCTTTCTTTCTTACTGTGATAAAATTTTTTTGTCACATTTAAAGGTAAAGCACAGTTTTTGAATTCTTTGTGGTCGGGTTGACCTAGGCTTAGGATTGACCTAGAAAATTTTGACTAAGGGTGTACATATCCTACATCGCCCTTGGCATTTTTTACTTCTGGCTTTCCTTTGTGCATTCGTTCTACACAATCCACGTTTGCAATTACGATAAGATATGCGTAAGTGTGCTGTGTTCTTGTCGATTCCTACGAAAAAGGAATTGGGTAATGGCAAATATTTTATTTTCTTGCTGGTTGCCATGGCTGATGTGGCTTGCCAGCTTCTGCATGCTGGAGGCAATACCAACTCCAAATGCAATGCTGGGTAGAATTATGGCTCCTTGGTATATACCAAGCAAGTTAAGTTCAGCAAAGTTGCAGGTTGGGTAGGCTGGCTTTGATTAATAATGAAAAAAGGGGCGAGATTGATGGCGATACAGAATAGAAAATACAGGACGACGTGCTTCTAGCCCAGTAGTGCTACATACTGGGCCAAAAGTAAATATGGATAAGTCTAAAGTAATCAGGAGTAAGCATGCCAAAAGCGCTTGCTTCAGCTTAGGAAACAAAACACTAGAAGTGCAAGAATATAACTACCTCAGACAAATGGTTAGTGCTGACCACAACCACGAAAGAGAAATCCGGTGCAGTATAAGGTTGGGCTGGGAAGCACTCCCAAATAATGCTAAGTAAGCTACCTCTAGCGCTCAAAAGAAAAAAAATCCCGGGCCATCTCTACTAACGTGAGGCCTGAAGAGGGGCGAAGCATACAGTGTATAAGTGTATTCTTGGCGCCTTGGTGTTTTTGCCCACAAAGATGGAACCGTTGGGAGGTAGAGGTATACAACTTTGCTGTAAAAGTCTTGTGTCTTCGAAGCACGAAGTATTCTAGTGTGAGGCATTCTTCAAACGAGTGTCCCGGTGTTTTAGTCCCATGACTACATAAGATGATCGATGACGACAACAGAAGACAGCGACAGCCCGGGTCTTTAAGGGGCTTCCCCCTAAAATATGCAACCAACGTGTCCTGCCAGTGATGACATATGGAGCTTAAACTTGGCGTTTCACTAAACAACTGGAAAGCAAACTCAACGGGCCATGGAACGAATAATCGTAGGAGTAACACTTAGGGACAGGAAACAAAGCTGCCTGGATCATGGAACAAACTAGAGTTGACGATATGATAGTTGAATTAACGAAAAAGAGTAGTAGTGAGACGAACCAACAACCCGGTGTTCAATTAGGGTAACGGAGTAATTACCAAGAGATGGGTCTAGAAGGGGAAGGCCAATAATTCGATGGAGGGATGGAATTGGGAAATTCTGTGGTCAGCAGTGGACTCGAGCGGTGTATGACAGGAGCGGTTGGAGGTGAATGGGAGAGGCCTTCACCCTGCAATGGACCTGAGTAGGCTGACGATGGTGATGTCATCAACACTTGTGTTTTCTTTCCTCATGAATCAAAACCAGTAAAGTGGAGAATTCACTGATGCCTGCTGGCACACTTGTCGCTATATGTAACTGTTTCTATTCTGTAGTTGAGGAAACGGGTCACTGATTGACCTCGTGTGTCTGCAAAATCTCGCCGGCAAAACCTTGCCAACAGAACCTACAAAAAGAGCTGTCCAAACTTTTCAATAAGCTGCTAACTTTTATTTAATGCTATAGTGCGCTGTGATCAGTCTTGGCTTCCATCTCTTTGCTACCTGGAGCATGAGCATTAAATTTAGCATGAACCGGCCCAACATTTGGTTCATGCTGTGTAGCCTTTGTTGGGTGAGCCACACAGTGATTAAAGCTGACGGAACAAGGGTTGCCAATTTTTTACTCTCTTTTTGGAACCGAAAGATGTTTTCTCATGGTGTGCTGGCCTTCGGAGAAGTGTGAGTAACTCAATAAGGACCTAAGTGTCTTGTTGCACTGCCACATGAGGTCCTAGAAAGTCGTCCATGCCCTCGATGGTGCGCATTTCACAACCGCCGTGCGGACTTCTACAGTGAAGAATTTCAACTCGTGCTTTCCATGCTGTTGGTTATTAGCTTGGATGCAGAAACTAAACATAATTTGGTGCGAAAGACTGCACTACTTTCTGTTCTGAACTAGTACAGTCTTTGCCAAAAGTTGTGAGGCCACGCCAAGTGTTTCTCAGCAAAGCTAGCAATACCGGAATAGTTTGTGTCCATAGTGGGCGTAGACAAAAGTATGCAAAAAAAAAAAAAAAAAACACTGCTGCTCATGGTGCAAACAGAGAAATGGACTTTTGTAGGACGTTGTTATTGCAGTAAGCTCGAAATATCGACAGAAAAACAGGGAGTTACTTTGTGTGCATGCTATGAAGACGTTACAGAAACCGCCGTGTGTAATGCAGGTCTGAGTGCAGTTATAATGGACGACTACTTGGTTTAAACAGTTTTTTGTTCTTTTGAGCTGTCTTGAATTGGACGACACATCGTTATGCAAACACGACCCGCCAAGATCGAGGCTACATCACCCACAGCTTCAGTGCTCATTCAGACGATCCCAGATTGTTGTGAATCACTTCTTGAGGCCACAAAGACCTCGGAGAAAAGGTTAATCTCTTGACTGGAACAAGAAGTGTTTTGTGTGAGAGAATAAATTTTTATTTGTAATGAATAAAGATACATGCAACCACTAAAGTATTTCACACGTAATCGCAGAATAAGCTTCTGTTTTAAGTCTTTTATAGACTAGGCACTCGTGAAGGGGGGCATAGGAACTATAGGCTGTCACTTACACAGCTAGGGGTTGGAAGTCACCCTGCGTAACCGTTTGGCAAAAAAAGAAGAAAAAAAAAGAACAACTGCGTTTGGAGAAATTGCCAAATTCACGAGCTTGTCTATGCCTTTGAGCCTTTTTTTTTTTTTTTTAGCGCAGTTGCAGTAACTGCAAAAATGCTGGGAGGCAAAAATAGTGTGAGGGTGGTTTCCGCATTTCACAACTGTTCTGTTCACATCTCTTTGTATGTTGGAGAACTTATTCGGGCCAGTAACGCCTTCTCCATGCACAAACGGGCTGCCTGCCAGACAGATCATTTGGATCCCTTCCTAAAAAAAACCTCAGAGAAGCACAAAAGCTAAAAGTGCACCCAACCTTCACTGAAAAAGTGTAGCCAATCGATCGTCAAATCTTCAAAGACTCAGATCACGAATGAAAAATGAACCCCCGCGACAATTTTTTTGCGCACTAAGCAGACGCGTCTACAAAACATCGAAATGTATACTGATACGAGGTTTGTGAGATAAATGTGCACTATTGTACTCCTTCCTCCTGATTGATGTGTGTACTATCTTATCTAGAACAGTTCCTCTTTCGCGATTTTCAAGGAACCGTTTTAACACAATGGGAGCCTGGTTTCACGCACGTGCCATGTGTCCAGAGTTTTTCAGTCGACCAACCCGTCTAGGGGAAATGCATTAGTTTTTTGAAAAAACGCCACTGGTCTCGCTAATAAAGCCTTCGCTTTAAAAAGGTTGACCCAAGCGTGTTACCAGTCACTAATTACTGCTGTTGGAAGTGCTCTGACTGAGCTCCCATTTCTAATGCCTCGTTTCTCAAATCTTAATTCTAGATTCCCCATGTGAAAACGTTCCCTGCACCAAGCGACCGAGAGATTCATCGCTCTTACAGCAATGAATCAAAGGCTGACTTGACACGGATGTTCTTTGTAGACTACATCGACAATATCACAGCTACAACTGCTACCTCTACCCTACATCACGTGATGATGATGCCGTTCTTTTTTAATCATCCTTCAACAGAAAGTATGGATCTGGTGTGGAGTCTCCCAAGGCTCAGTCATAACTGTTGGACATGGTCTCTCACGCACTCCGAGATATGATTTTGCCACCATAGTTCCAGTCTTCCTTGCGTGGTTTCAGCGGCTTCACCTCGAGGACTTGTCAATGTTGTCGGCAACACCACTCATTTGCTCCAAGGCCAGACCAGCACACCACCGTCATTATTATTGTGACTTGCACCAACTTTGTTCCTGGCAACTCCCAAATTTGTTTCTCTTCTGCAATGGCATTTCAACACTGTGAACACTTAAAAATTTTTGCCATCCCTTCCTGACGAAAGTTGAGAGAAGTTTCAAAAGCTTTCCGACATAAAAAGTGTTTCAAAAGTCCTTCGAAACCTACGCTACAAGTGCGTCCAATTGATCATCAAACCTTTACAGACCCGAATCACAAACTAAGAACAAACCCCCTTGTGGCGATTTTTCACGCACTAAGTGAATGCAGCTATGAACGATCTCTTCTTCATGATGGATGCGCCTATTATCTTATCTATAAGTGTTCCTTTTTTGCAATTTTCAAGTATCTGTTTTAACAAAATGGAAGCCCGTTTTCACGCGCGCGCCGTGTGACCAGAGATCTTATCAGGGCTTTTTGGTCAACCAACCGGTCTATGGGGAAATGCATTAGTTTTTCTATAGGACGCCATCGGTCACCCTAAGAAAGCGTTCACTTTAAAAACTGATTCCAACTATGAAGGTTTATAAAAAACAAAGATGTTTCTGCTCCCGTACGGGAGCCTCAGTCGGAATGAAATAAGGGGGCAAAAACGGTCCGGTTTATGTAGGCTTCAAGATGTGGCGTGGGGAACGTGTGTACATGTGTGGGAAGTTGCGGTCATTGCGTGTGCTCCCTAATCTGGATTGTCAGGGATTTGAGACAGAGCTGCGAGGTCCAGTTTTTCTCTTTTTCCATTATTTTCGCATTGGCCCAGGCATATTTGTCGCGAGTTGCTCCCGCGTGCTCAGCCAGAGTGTTAGATGGCACGTGACAAATCTTTCTTGCATTGTAATTGTGCTGCATGAGTCTTTGCTGAAAATTGCCCGTCTCGCCAACATAGCTTCGATCGCAGTCTGCACAGGGAGTGCTGCAGATAACACTTATGTTCAACATTTGTTGTAGACTTTCATGATGGGAGTCAGTTTTGCCACATGTTTTCCCGACACTGTTGCCATGTATTTTTGGACCAGACAGGTGTCCATCTGGCTCTAATTTGCTTCAGCGCTGTGGAATTTATTAGGTAAAAATAACAAGCATAGGGGTGTGTGAATATCACAGTGGAAACTGCGAATCGAATACGTACAGCAAAGCTGATTCTGAATTAAATAAAATATTTTGAATACGAGTATTTTCACTTTAGTGTATGCAAAGTTTCAAAGCTTAGCTGCAAAAAAAAAAAAACAGAAAGAAAAGGCAGTTGGGACTCAACACGTCTGAGTGTCAAGTTAAACTTATGAAAAAACTTACAAAAAACCATGAGCTATTCCGCTATGAGGGTGGATAACCGGCGAAGCTCTTTAGCACACAGCACTGAGGTGACGCGCAATTGATGTGAAAGGCATGAACAAATTTTATTTCTCTTGAGTGTGAATAGTGGTCATCGCAAAGATGCTTGCTTTTATACTGACTGCACAGATTTTGAAAATGGTGCTTACTGATAACTAATCTACACAAAATGCCATGAGACGCGAAAGCTTGAGGTCTAAGTCATGTTTGCATGTTGCAAATTGTGCCTATCATTGACTAATGTACTTGAAGTGATGAGACGTGTAAGTGATGAGCTTTAGGCTTAAATCTCGTTTTGAACAGCGAGCGACTTTGGTGGTTGTGACTGTATGCTAACAGCCCGGTGACGCACCATGACATTAGCGTGAGCGTGTGCCTCGTGGCGACCGCCTGGCATCATCCAGGCTTGCGCGTGGGCCTACACCACATGACGAACTCCCGCCTTCATCGTCGTCGTCATGTAGCGACCGGCGGGCCTCAGGTCTACTGCTCGAAGACAATGACGACGAATCTGTCAATCCATCCCTTCACAATTCACATGTGGAGACGGCCTCCAGACCAGCTGATGAAGAAGTGGAGGCCTACTGGGGAGAGGACGTGCTACAAGAAGATTTTCCCTACGTGGCTGTGCCATCGGAAGGCGACGACGAAAGATATGACTACAATAGCTGCTGAATAGAATACTGTACATACTTTAATGGTCTTTGCTTTACAGTGCCGTCCAAAACAGCTTTGCACTGCTGGGGTCCGGCTTCTCTCCCTGTGCTGTCAGTGTGGGAACAGGCTGAGTCGACCCCCAGATCTGCTGTTTCTCCATCCTTGCACCACTGGCGCAAGCTGTGCCTTTTTTTTTTGTTGTTTCCAGACATGAAAAATACAGAGAACCGTAGCCATGGATATAAGCTTCACTTAAAATTAAAAATAAATGATTTAGAAAAGGTAGCAAATTAGTGGAAAAAGAATTTGGTATACATTGCCATAAAAAAAAAAAATGTTGGTTCCTCAACATGCTGTGGGCACAGCTAAGGATGTGAATGCAGGCTGGCTGCACACCATCCAGTCATTGAAACCTTGCTGTAAGCCAAAAGGTCACAACCTGTGATTCCTCACTCAAGCTACTATATCGAGAGAAAACTACGGCTTATAAATTCTACGCAACTATGCTAAGCCTTCCACTTCAACTAACATACACCAGAGTTAGCACGCACTTGTTTTGTGCAAACCTGCTTTTTTGCACAGCTTCAGTGTCGTGCAAGAAAGCCAACACTCCATGGCAAGCTGTTTGGTGAAGCTTGAAAGTTTACGTGCCCTGTGACAGAGGTAATGTTTATAGTCCTACGTTGGTCATAAATTTAGATTATTTAACATTTCTAATGCTTTGAAAGATTAAACTTTGCTGTTAGTCAAATTGAATAACAAATACTGTTCGCTAAGTATTCCACGTTTCCAATATTTACACACCCCCAAACAAGATGCATTTGTTGAACACCAAGATCCTTCAGTGCAGCGAGAGCTACTTTTACTTTTATCAGCTAAACCTTGCATGATCATGTTATGAGCTGTGATTGATTTTTGGGGCGATTTGATGTCACAGCAGATGAATTGATGGATTTACACCTTACAATGCACTTACACGTCTGCAGTGCCTTGATTGCTTACAGCTTGCTGCTGCATAAACGCCAATGCCTTCCTGTTTGCCGTGGAAAGTAATTCCCATTCGCTACGCCTTTTACTTCTGCATGCTTTCAACTAACTCTCCAACGAAATACGCTGCCCTTACTTGTGTTGTCAAAGCTGGTACTGCAGACTTGTGCTCCTACAAGTTTGGGCCACTGCTTAAGTTTCTACGAGTTGATTGCACCTGTCGCGGGGGGTCCGTAGCTAAGGCATTGTGTTGCTGAGCCCAAGGATGCGGGTTTGATTCACGGCCACGGTGGCTGCTTTTAAGACTGAGGCGAAGAGCCAAAACGCCCGTGAGTTGACGTTTCAGCGCATGTTACAGATCCCCAGGTGGTCGAAATTAATTTGGAGCCCTGCTCCACTACGGTGCACGTACCTCATCACCCAGATGTAGCTTGAGTGAGTGGAATATCCAAAATCTAAAGAATTCTTCGTATTAGCAAACATTAGAACAGGGACAAAGCTAAAGAGAAGACGAAACACACGCTAGAACTTCAACTCGGTTTATGCCACAGAAACAGCTAGGGAAACACCAAGAAGTACATGATATTTGAAGGGGTTATCATAAAAATGCAGTGAAAACAAAGAAAACAGTATCACTCATATCACAGGCCACATTACAGCGCTGGCTCATGTGACATGGCGTAAATTAAACCCACACGTGCAAACAGTTTTCATCCATCGCCCATGCGCAACCACCTTCCCCTCTCCAAAAATTTGAATTCCTTTGCGGACAGCACCAAGGACGGTGCACTGACGCACCTTTCCCCTTCTCTTCCTATCAAAAAAGCTTCAACAATGTCCCGGTCGGTTTGGGAGGACGGCCTGTACACAATGCGTGTCTTGCAGATATCTGCACTTTTATGATAACCCCTTTAAATATCATGTACTTCTTGGTGTTTCCCTGTTTCTGTAGCATAAACTGAGTTGAAGTTCTAGCGTGTGTTTCGTCTCCTCTTTAGCTTTGTCCCTGTCTTAATGTTCGCTAGTGCGATGAATTCCTTAGTCAGTAACCCACTAGCCGAACTTAGCACTGTAGTCACCGAAAAACTGAAATTTGAATTTTTTCAAGGAAGTCTATGGCATGCTCATTGTCCCACCTTGTTTCGTTCCCTCCTTTGCTCGCATATACAAACCCAGAAAACGTGGCGGGAAGAGCATTGTCTTTTTCGGTTGACTTGGCTCCTTACCACTCGTACTTGTTCATGTTACTCGAATTGTTCCTTCGCTGGTTGCCTCAGCTATGGGAAATATTCTTTGGTACTTTGACAACGGGAGGCTGACTTTGCAACACCATCTTCCCCTCCCTTCCCAGCATGCCTCTCACTACAAACACCACTTCTTCTTGCTGTACAAACACACACATCCCACCATCCCATGGTGGCCACACAGCCCTTGATACTTGGCCACAAATTGAAAAGCAATATGCGTTAAGCTTATACGGTAGGAATTTGTTGAGTTACCCTTTGCGGAGAAGTGAAGCTACTTTGTGCAAGACAGTAACACGACTGAACCGCTTGCAGCAAAAAAACGTTTGTGCCTGGGTTCGACATGACTACATTTTTAACCACTAACTATGTCTTAAGCCGGTACAAGCTAACTAGGCTTTGGATGTGTGTTCTGAACGTGTGAAGTTTATCTTTGTAAATACTCCGTTTTATTCTTTCCATCAGCGGGAAAACTTAAGGAGGACTTCGCTGTTCAGTTTGGAGCTGCATTCCTTGCATTGGTCTCCAAAATGTTTTCTTGTTTGGTCAAAACAGTCTCTAGGTACAAATGGCTGGAATACAGTACCATATGTAGGGAAAAAGAGAGGTGGTGGAAGAGGTCAGTGGCCATGCCTGTTATCAATAACGACTACTGATAATTATTAGTTTGCCAAAGCAAGTTACACACTAAGCTTAGGGTTATGTGATGTCTGCTCTTGCCACAACAATCAGTCATTTTTCAGTTCCCCAAAGAAAATTGGAGGCTATACAGAGTCCTGGATTTCTATTTTTGAATAGTTTTTTTTTCTCTCTTTTCCATGTTGGTCCTTCTCTTAACTTTGTTTTCCCTCCTTTTATGTTCATTCTCCCTTTTCCATTCTTCAGAGCTTCCTTTCCCCTTTAAAAATGAAATCCTGCAAACAGCACCGCTGTGATGACTGAATTTATTCAACGAAAACTGCACTTCACTCGACGCAAGCAATGTTTGCAATCTTGCAAGCGACTGACTAGGCAGGAAATGCGCACCGTAAGGGAGGAGTGGGGAAAGTGTGTAGTACTTAATACAAATGCGGTCTTCATGGGTCTTTCTTTCACAGGCGCCATAAGAATGCAACCCTTCTCGTCAAGTTTACCTGTGCAATGTGGCCTCGTAACAGTTCCATTCAAACCTGTGTTTATTGGGAGCTGCTCCCCTCGAGTTGGGTCAGAGTTCTGCCTCGTCCCAGTATGAGTGGCATTTTCCTCGTCACTGTCCTGGCACCTGCCTGCTATAAAAAAGGTACTGTCGCAAAAGGTTGCCGCACTCCTCACATATGGTCTATAAAAAGGAGCCAAACTACAGCTTTGTTCAGTTTAAAAAAAAATGGCATTTGATAGTTCACAATCAGCTACAGAATTCTAGCCACAAAAAGGTTTTTAACCAAAAAAAAAATTTAGGGGTTATGGAAAAACTTTTGAATTTTGTGCTACCATGATGTAATGTTGGCAGTATTGATGCAATAGAAGCTAGCAGTAAAAAATTGGCTGGCGATTACAATGCTCCCTAATGCGATATTTGGGCGCAGCAGCAGTGCGCTGAAGCAGCACTCACTCGTGGTTTCTCTCAACAGCAGC
This sequence comes from Haemaphysalis longicornis, assembly GCA_013339765.2. Lineage (NCBI taxonomy): Eukaryota > Metazoa > Arthropoda > Arachnida > Ixodida > Ixodidae > Haemaphysalis > Haemaphysalis longicornis. Next base: position 7,013 of record JABSTR010000684.1, on the reverse strand, counting down.
GATGATGAGCCTCTGCGTCAGCGGCGCGAAGTACATCTCAGGAAGGGACCACGAACTGTGTCTTAGGCAGGGAACGCACGCCATCGTCACGTGCATGCCCCCCTCACGTTTTCGCCAGCGTTGTGCAGACGAACGCCTCGTGCGGGCAAAGCATACTGCCCCCTCCCCTCCCCCACCACACACTTTCGGAGAGCACTGGCCCACGCCGAACCGCCCTCCCCTCCCAATTTTGCGACACTCTCCTCCTTTGCTTTCTTTCATTGTTCGCTTTTTCTTTTTCACTTGCCATCGTTCACTCGGTTACGCCGACAAAGCTGCCAGAAAGCTACATTGTGGACAGATTCACTTTGTAGTAACTAACTCTTGTTATAATTCCTCTTGTAAAAGCTGCCTGTACACCATTTTGGGCTTGACAGTCACAAAAAGCTGGAAGGAGTTAGGAGGATCAACATTCGGGGAAGTTGGTGCTGGTTTTAGACACCTTTGAATAGCCGTGTAAATAAGAAAAAAGATGACAGGGCGACGCTGTGGAAGCAGTTATTTTGTCAAAGTTTGCATGTCAACTGAAGTACACTTGACTGTCCGTGTGCTGAATGCAACAGAAGCATTCAGCATTAATTTAGTACCAAGATTAATGCCACCCATCTTAATTTTAAGGCCTTAAGTGGATACTTTTCTGGAAAGCCTGTCGCACCCAGTGCCCTGCTGGGTTGGGTTGTAGCTTGCAAAGAATCTGCAACGAGCTTTCATGGCCACTATATACTGCACCTAGAGTTACTAAATAAGCTGATCAGAATGAGGCTACCAGAGCGGATTCCACGTAAGCTTGAAACCCTTTACCACCAGTTGCATCTCAACGCAGCGCTCACGAACTCTTACCGCCATCGCCTCGGTCTAACTGCAAACCCCTATTGCGATAATTGTGGATTGCCCGAAACAGTAGAGCACGTCCTTCTAGAGTGTCCGGCATACATCCAAGAAAGAACTCACCTCGCAGAAAAGATTGAGTGCCTCAACAACGCATCTATATCTTTGAAAGGTCTCCTTGGACCCTGGCCCTCTCCATCGTCCCAGAGAAAAGTGTTGGTTGCTTTATTTGACTATTTACGCGGAATCGGCCTCGCAGAGACAATTTAGAACTTTACGTGTCAGATCGTGTGGACTTTTAAGTCACCACGCAAAGCTTCGTGTTCACTTTTCTTTTAATCTCTTCTTTTCCCATCTTTCTTCTGCCCTACTTCTTTTAGGGCCTTTACTCCCTTCTCCCCATCCCCGCAGAGTAGCATGCAGGCGGGAACATGCCGGCAAACCTCTCTGCTTTCATCTAATAAAGAGCTCTCTCTCTCTCTCTCTGATCTAGTGGCTCTAACTGCACCTATTCAAAGTATGTTTTCAACTTAGCAGCAAAGGCCAACTTGACTGCAAGTGGCCTAAATGCAGGGCTATTGACAGCACCCTTTAGAAACGAGACACGTACAGGTTACCACTTTCAAAAGTAAAAAAAACCTCCAAAATGTTAGGCCAGATGGCATCGATTCAAGGTCCTGCCCTCCCATGAGCTTACCAACAGCCGTTGCAATGCATGGTCTACGGCCAGCATGTTTAATTCCTGGGGACGTGCTGTAGTCTGACTTTTAACCCTGTTTTCATCTCAACTATTGTTTCCACACCGACAGTTGTGAGCAACTGCTTCAATAGACACACAAATTTCTGGGGGCATTATCCAAGTTGATTTGATTATGCATTTGGCACACTCATCAAGCTTCTTACGCATACTGGCTCAAACAGGCTCGCATCTACCAACATGCTCATAAGATTCCATTACAGTCTCAGTTAGCAGGGCTAGGCAGTATCGGGATACGAGGATATCGCGATAGTATCTCAGAGATACTTTTGAGTATCTGTGTTTCAGTATTGAAATCCATTTGAAAAATGTACTTGTAACTCAGTAGTGAAATACATTTACGGTGTATCAAATATATTGCGATACTCTGGCACATATGAGTATCTCGCTACATTTATTCTCGTGTCGCAAAAGATATCCGCCTTTATTTTTTTGTTTGTTAGTTTCTTGTTGAACTGAAGCCATACCGCCTGCTTTCCTATCCCCTCTCTCAGTTTGACATCTCCTGGCTTCCTTCTGTGGACGTCAGCGTTAGCTTGAAATGCTGGAAGCGATGCCGTTGGGGCAGCCAGGTAGATAATTGCCACAATAAGGCACGTGTGCGTTCTGGCTCTTCTTGGTTCGGACAGTCACTCAAAGAAAATCGCGGGATTTGGCCAACCAAAGTGCCGATGGGACACGTCGAGAGAGAGAGGGGAGGAGGAGAGAGACTCGATGGAGAGAAGATTGAGAGATCGAGAGGAGAGAGAGAGAGAGAGAGGAGAGAGAGAGAGAGAGAGAGATGAGAGAGAGAGAGAGAGAGAGAGAGAGAGAGAGCTCTCTCTAGAGAGAGAGAGAGAGAGAGAGAGATAGAGAGAGAGAGAGAGAGAGATTCCTCTCTGAGAGAGAGAGAGAGAGAGAGAGAGGAGAACCCACTTTATTTTGAACTCTGGTTTTAGGGTGGGGGAGTTGTGGCGACGTCTCCACTACTCTCTTCCCTCGACGTCGACGTTGAGGGGAGAGGGTGGTGGAGATCAATGGCTTGACGCGCATTGCCCATTAGCGAGTCACGTAGGAAGTGTGCACTACACAGAATCTGTTTTCACATACGACAGTCCTCACAAATTGATACTTGGCCCCATCGTGTCCTTACTACGCCCCATCTTAGAACGACAAGCGCCTTCCGGTACACAGGCCAATCGCCCATCAGCTGTGGTATTCTTGTCAATACCTTCAAGCCTGCTGGTCTGAAATCGGATAAGCGAACACCTGAGATGCACTTTTATTCCAGTAGAATCGCAAGGAGTGTGAGCCGTTCTTCAGACACCAAAAGCATTGACGCCTCTGCTCCTATATTCTATCCAGCTTTCCACTAGCAGTATTCAATTCCATGTGCATCATCGACTGCACATTCTCAGGGAATCTGTACTTTCCTGCCCATATGTGTTGGCGTCATCACCAAGTTAATATCACCACTGACCATTCTGCGTGGGCCAGAAGCTCCCAGAGCACTCCAAATGTTTCACATCCTTTCGACTGTGAAGTATCGGTTACCAAGTGGCTTTGAGCACTTCATGATCTGTGACAACCATTTTTATCATTACTGAATAGTCATTTATAGTTTGATCAAACTGTCCGGGACACCCAAGCTGGGTGCCTTGTGGTCTGCCTCTGGCTGGCCAGCCGCAAGCGACTGGGCGCGAGCGAACGAAGAGGACACTGATGACAGAAGAGATGGAACGAGCAGGAAAGGGGAGGAGGAAAGAAAATATGGCGAAAGTGTGAGGGGGAGGGCCAACGTTACTAATAATCTAGTAACGTTGGGGGAGGGCTGTATGCCGAGATGGCGCGGTACATTTTCGCCGGCGGCGACGCGCTTTGAGATAAGCGAGAGTCCACCACGGCGACGCGCTCATGCGTTCAGTGATGTGGCGATCATTTGGCAATTTACCCAGCAGGTATGCGCAGTCACGGTCTGCTGTTCGCTAGCTCTGCGCACAAATTTCGCATGTTGGGAGTATCCTAGTAGTCAACTTCTTCTGCTGTTCTTTTGTTTTTTTTTTTTTTTTTTTTGCTTGTCGTTGCCGCTAAACTACCTGCTTACTGTACCATTGAGTTACGTTTTTTTCACGTCGCCCACCAAAATCGCTGCCTGAGCATTCTGACAGTCCAAAACTCTTATCACCACGGTAATATTATGGGAACATAACATACGGAGCTTTGGAGCAGTTCTAGTTCAAAACGTAAAATAAAAGAGACGTATGGTCTGAAGAAGTCTCCTACGTCTGCTTCGGTAAAAGCGTTGGGTTCGGTAGAGTCCGCTAGAAGGCTAGAGTTTCGCTGGTTTCGCCGTTTCGCTGCGTTTCGCTAGCCGCGAATGGTCGGCCGTGTTTGTAGACGGAGGGTGATTTTCGTAAGCTACCGCCACTACCGCGTCACCAGTACAGTGACTCGCAGAAAGGGTGCATAAAACGTATTATCAAATGTTTTAACAATTTCTGCTCGAAAACTGAGCAACGGCTACATTCCTGTCACAAGCCAAGACTATCCGCAAGCCACAAGACGTTTTGTTTTTCTATGCGGGCGATTATGTTTGCGCCAATGGAGTGACAGCTACGCGAGCGCTAAAACAGTTTTAACAGATCAGCCGACGCATTAAACTGTTTTTCTCGCCATTTTCACGCCTGTATCGATCGTGTAAAGTATCCGTAGTCCGGGCAGAGACGATCCGTGCGTGTTTCCAAGCCCATATGACGCAGAAACCCGGCAAGCTTCGATCCGTTTTCTCCCTTGGCGCGGCCAGCCATCACCGGCGTCGTCCCGTGCGCCGACTGCACACAAAGGAGAACACATAGGGAGAGTAGACTGTGGACAAACGTCCAGCGTTTGAGCGGCTACGCGTTCGGCTCATGCGATCTCTGCTGCGGACGTCACCGGCAGGTCGTCTGCTGCGCTGTTTTCCTCGGCTGGTTTTATCCGTCGCTGTCACAGACTCCGCAGCGTGAGTTGAATCCGGACGGCTTGAAACGTCTTTCCGCTTGCTTCGTGCATTTACACTCATCTAAACTTCTTGCCGCCTTGAGCGCTCTTCAACGTACGCGTTTTTCTTCTCGCGCCTGGCTGTGAAAGCACTCGTTCGACGGAAGCTCCGTTCCGTAAGAGTAGGCAGGAAGAATCACACCGTTAACTCCGCGAATCGCGCTAAGATAGGCAGCGCTGCTTGTGTTCGAGCTCACCGAAAAGCTTTGCCTTAGGCATGGATGACAGCGCCGGTACATCTGGGACGCCAGAGCAACCGCGGAAGCGGCAACGCTGTGACTCAGACACGGATTATATGCAGCTCATGCAGCAGCATGTGCAGCTTCAGCAGCAACAGCGGCAGCAACAACAACAACAGCAGCAACAACCGAATGCGTTTTGCAGCCCGGGACCTGCAAACAACTTCGGCCCTGGACCAGCGAACAACTTCGGCCCGGTACCAGCAAACAACTTCGGCCCGGGACCTGGGAACAACTTCGGCCCGGGACCTGCGAACAACTTCGGCCCGGGACTTGCGAACAACTTCCAGGCGTTCATGAATCAAGCCTTGCAGGCACAGCAGGCGCAGTTCAACGCCTTCTGCCAGCAGATGAGTCTCACCGGGCCCGTAGCGACAATGATGCAGCATATGCAGCAGCTAGCCCGCTTTCCAATGCCAGGTCCGCCGCCGATGCCGCCGCCGCCGCCGCCGGGAGCGCCACAGTGGCCTCAACAACAACAGCAACATGTCAACGGCATGTCGCAGCAACCACGGCAGCAGTTGAAAAGAGGCCGGAGGCTGAAGAAGGGGCAGGCGATGGTACAGAAGCCGGGTGCCCCACAGGGGCAGAAGCCGGGCGCCCCACAGGGGCAGAAGCCGGGCGTCCCGCAGGGGCAGATGCCGATGCAGCCAAAAGTGGTGCAGGGTCAGCCCCAGGCGCAGACGTCATTTGGCAGGAAACGCTGCGTGTCCACCTGGACTTGCTACGAGCCGGATGGTCCACCACGGTCCTACGTTAGCGATAAAAAATGGAGCTCCCAAAGAAAAGTCCGCGTCACTGATGCGGAAGGCCAGTGCCCGTACCCGTTCATAGGGCGGACTGTTTCGGACTTCGTCCTGCTGGGGCCACAAACCGTCATGCCACCGGAGCCGCAGTCCCGCTACTGCGACGTTTGCGGTGGACTCGTCCTCAACGAGCTCCGGCACAAGGAGTCCAGGAAGCATCGCGAGGCGGTGGAGCTGGACGTTGCCCTGATATGCGCTCGGATACGCCGTGACCCGGCCTTTGCCGCGGCTGTCATCTCGGCAGCTCGGGAGTGCATTGAGACGACGGGCGTGGCGGAAGCGGACAGCGACAACAGCGACATGAGCTTGGTGGACGAAGAAGACGACGACGACGACTACGACGTTGACGACGATGGGGGGGACAAGTACAAGGACGACGACGAGCCACCACCGGGCAAAAAGGGCTCTGAAAAACCAAGCAACCAGCAACCATCCGGTGCCGTTGCATCCTCTTCGACGGATGATTTTGGGTTTCTCGAGAATGAGGTTTTCAGGCGGGCACCTGACGGCAATAAGCCGAAGGGGGGGCTCGGGAAGTGATGTGGTGTTCATGTTTGTGTTTTCGGCCATTGTGTGATTCAACCGCCTTTCTGGTGTCACTTTGGTGGCGACAGACTGCTCCAAGAGCTTCCCGTTAAACGTGACCAGTGCGTCAATTCTCACAACCAAGAACGTTAAATGCCGGGCATGGAAGACATCGTCGGGTATCAGTGATGGCCGCGTGTTTCCATAATTTAATGGATGTCATGATTGGGAGGAAGTAGTGACTTGTTGAAGTTAAGTCTGTTGAAATGATCAAACTGCATTTTTCAGGTATTGGTACTATTGTATTCTTCTTAGAAATTATGCTTTTTTCATCCAGATAGTTGTATTCTTCTTTTAAAATTTTGCTTTTTTCATTTAGGATTTAGTATTAATGAGATCTGCACACTCGAAGTTAACTCTTTCGCTACCGCACCTATTCAAAACCGTTCAATTTGAACGATACCTTGGGAGCCCCCTTTCATAGCGTTCCAGGCGTTTCTGGAATAAGTAAAGCGATTTGGAGTTGCCTCAGAAAATGCCCTTTCAAAATCAGTTTGATTTTTCACACGCATTTGCGCCACCTGGGTGTGGAAAAGGGGCGTGGTCATTGCGTGTCACTGCTACCAGGGAAGAATGCATGCCACTCGTAATTACTGTGCATCAGCGTTTGGTTTTTGTAATCGGGGCATGAATGGTGAATCAGAAGACGAGTTTCAATCGCCAGGTTTGCACGACAGTATTAATCCCTGAAATCGGCAGAAAATATCAAGCAGTGCCCATTTGCAAAGTTACTTTATACTT
>JABSTR010000683.1:0-65232 GCA_013339765.2 Haemaphysalis longicornis | reverse complement strand
ACTCCCCATTTCCGAAACATTTTCCGCTCCTTCTCACAGTTTTATGCAAACCTATATAAGAAATTTTTCAAAATGTTTGTGATCTATTCATGTTTGTGATCTCTTTGTGATCTATTCATGTTTAACCTTTTGTGACTCTACCTATTTTCCGTTCAATTGCTAGTTTCTGTGAAATGGTCTTTTGAGCCCCCTATCTAGTCTCTTGACCCGCGGGGGGCTCCCCCATCTTCGCTTCCCCCCCGAACCAGTCTCAGCAGTCACTGAATACCTAAGTGTATACTCTTCCCTTTCTTTTCAAACCGCGGTTGTCCAGTTTCCCCATTGTCTGAACTTGCAGCCCGCGCGGCATACGTTGACCGTCATGGTGCAACCTTGAACGCTGCATTGTTAACACGACCCTTTTTTCTCTCTCGCTCCCCCCCCCCTTTTTATTTTTTCTTGTTTGTTTGTTGATGTTGTAACATAGCGTAGCCTGACTGTATGCACACTCCCCATTTCCGAACATTTTCCGCTCTTTCTCCCAGTTTTATGCAAACCTATATAAAAATGTGTTCAAAATGTTTGTGATCTATTCATGTTGCTGATCTCTTTGTGATCTATTTATGTTTACCCTTTTGTGACCCTACCTATTTCCTGTCAATTGCTAGCTTCTGTGAAATGCTCTTTTGTGCCCCCTATCTATTCTCTTGACCCGCGGGGGGCACACCCATCTTCGCTTCCCCCCGAACCAGTCTCAGCAGTCACTGAATACCTCAGTGTATACTCTTCCCTTTCTTTTCAAACCGCGGTTGTCCATTTTCCCCCATTGTCTGAACTTGCAACCCGCGCGGCATACGTTGACCCGTCATGGTTGCAACCTTGAACGCTGCATTGTTAACACGACCCCTTTTTTTCTTCTTTCTCTCTCGTCCCCCCCCCTTTTTATTTTTCTTGTTTTTGTCGCTGTTGTAACATAGGCGTAGCCTGACTGTATGCACATCTCCATTTCCGAATCATTTTCCGCTCTTTCTCACAGTTTTATGCAAACCTATATAAGAAATGTGTTCAAAATGTTTGTGTTCTATTCATGTTTGTGATCTCTTGTGATCTATTCAGGTTAACCTTTGTGACCCTACCTATTTCCTGTTCAATTGCTAGCTTCTGTGAAATGCTCTTTTGTGCCCCCTATCTATTCTCTTGACCCGCGGGAGGCACATACCCATCTTCGCTTCCCCCCGAACCAGTCTCAGCAGTCACTGAATACCTCAGTGTATACACTTCCCTTTCTTTTCAACCGCGGTTGTCCAGTTTCCCCATTGTCTGAACTTGCAGCCCGCGCGGCATACGTTGACCCGTCATGGTGCAACCTTGAACGCTGCATTGTTAACACGACCCCTTTTTTCTCTCCGCTCTCCTCCCCCCCCCCCCCTTTTTATTTTTCTTGTTTTGTTTGTTGATGTTGTAACATAGGCGTAGCCTGACTGTATGCACACTCCCCATTTCCGAAACATTTTCCGCTCTTTCTCACAGTTTTATGCAAACCTATATAAGAAATGTGTTCAAAATGTTTGTGATCTATTCATTTTGTGATCTCTTTGTGTTGATCTTTCATGTTTAACCTTTTTGTGACCCTACCTATTTCCTGTTAATTTGCTAGCTTCTGTGAAAGCTCTTTTGTGCCCCCTATCTATTCTCTTGACCCGCGGGGGCACACCCATCTTCGCTTCCCCCCGAACCAGTCTCAGCAGTCACTGAATACCTCAGTGTATACTCTTCCCTTTCTTTTCAAACCGCGGTTGTCCAGTTTCCCCATTGTCTGAACTTGCAGCCCGCGCGGCATACGATGACCCGTCATGGTGCAACCTTGAACGCTGCATTGTTAACACGACCCCTTTTTTTCTCTCTCGCTCCCCCCCCCTTTTTATTTTTCTTGTTTTGTTTGTTGATTGTAACATAGGCGTAGCCTGACTGTAGCACACTCCCCATTTCCGAAACATTTTCCGCTGTTTCTCACAGTTTTAATATGCAACCTATATAGAAATGTGTTCAAAATGTTTGTGATCTATTCATGTTTGTGATCTCTTTGTGATCTATTCATGTTTAACCTTTTGTGACCCTACCTATTTCCTGTTCAATTGCTAGCTTCTGTGAAATGCTCTTTTGTGCCCCCTATCTATTCTCTTGACCCGCGGGGGGCACACCCATCTTCGCTTCCCCCCGAACCAGTCTCAGCAGTCACTGAATACCTCAGTGTATACTCTTCCCTTTCTTTCAAACCGCGGTTGTCCAGTTTCCCCATTGTCTGAACTTGCAGCCCGCGCGCATACGTTGACCCGTCGGTTCAACCTTGAACGCTGCATTGTTAACACGACCCCTTTTTTTCTCTCTCGCTCCCCCCCCCTTTTTATTTTCTTGTTTGTTTGTCGCTGTTGTACATAGGCGTAGCCTGACTGTATGCACACTCCCCATTTCCGAAACATTTTCCGCTCTTTCTCACAGTTTTATGCAAACCTATATAAGAAATGTGTTCAAAATGTTTGTGATCTATTCTGTTTGTGATCTCTTGTGATCTATTCATGTTTAACCTTTTGTGACCCTACCTATTTCCTGTTCAATTGCTAGCTTCTGTGAATGCTCTTTTTTGCCCCCATCTATTCTCTTGACCCGCGGGGGGCACACCCATCTTCGCTTCCCCCGAACCAGTCTCAGCAGTCACTGAATACCTCAGTGTATACTCTTCCCTTTCTTTTCAAACCGCGTTGTCCAGTTTCCTCATTGTCTGAACTTGCAGCCCGCGCGGCATACGTTGACCCGTCTTGGTGCAACCTTGAACGCTGCATTGTTAACACGACCCCTTTTTTCTCTCTCGCTCCCCCCCCCTTTTATTTTTCTTGTTTGTTTGTATGTTGTAACATAGGCGTAGCCTGACTGTATGCACACTGACTGTATGCACACTCCCCATTTCCGAAACATTTTCCGCTCTTTCTCACAGTTTTATGCAAACTATATAAGAAATGTGTTCAAATGTTTGTGATCTATTCATGTTTGTGATCTCTTTGTGATCTATTTATGTTTAACCTTTTGTGACCCTACCTATTTCCTGTTCAATTGCTAGCTTCTGTGCAATGCTCTTTTGTGCCCGCTATCTATTCTCTTGACCCGCGGGGGCACACCCATCTTCGCTTCCCCCCGACCAGTCTCAGCAGTCACTGAATACCTCAGTGTATACTCTTCCCTTTCTTTTCAAACCGCGGTTGTCCAGTTTCCCCCATTGTCTGAACTTGCAGCCCGCGCGGCATACGTTGACCCGTCATGGTGCAACCTTGAACGCTGCATTGTTAACACGACCCCTTTTTTCTCTCTCGCTCCCCCCCTTTTTATTTTTCTTGTTTGTTTGTCGCTGTTGTAACATAGGCGTAGCCTGACTGTATGCACACCTCCCATTTCCGAAACATTTTCCGCTCTTTCTCACAGTTTTATGCAAACCTATATAAGAAATGTGTTCAAAATGTTTGTGACAGCAAAATCATGTAACTTTACTCTGATGAAGGCAAGTCCCGTTGCCGCTACGTAAGTAAACATTGTTTGTATTGTTCTTGCTGTGTATCCGACTCTTTACTTATACTATTTCTGCGCGCTTTGTGAGTTTATCTTCTCTAGATTCATATATATAGTATATAATATATATATATATATATACTATATATATATATATATATATATATATATATATACACATTGTAGGGATTCTCCCCCTCAGGACTTTTACGTACTTCAGTTCGAATTTCAGCGCGCTACCTCTCCTGCCTTGTGGGAGTGAACTTTAAAAATACTGTAGAATGGAAGGGGCGTGACACGTAACTCTGACACGAGATAAGCGCGCCGGGGCTTATCCACGAGAGAGTCCCTTGGAATCACTAGCCGGGGGTTCCAGCAGCCAGGCAAGAAAAACCACCGCCAGCCATTTTCCAGCAGCACGCACGACAGCAAGCCTTCAGCCGTCTGTTCGGACGAGCCCCCGGACATTGAGTGATTGGTATCGTGCTGGGGCGAACGTAGGTCCTGTGCCATTTACGTTCTGTGCGCAGTGAGCAAGTAAGGCGCGGCTTTTTTCTTGAAACGTTCTTTGCGGTAATTTCGTGACAAAGCTGTCGCCTGAACCTCCCCTCGCTCGGCAGGACTACCTCAATTATGTATATGTACATATATAGGGAGCAGAGTAAAATTTGAAGATCGTAGAGAATACAACAAAAGAAACTTCGAACAAGGTAGAAACCACGGTTGTTGCAAACGTTTGAGCAACAGAGACTTCCCTTCGTCCGGGCGTAGTCGAAGGCAGGTCTCTGACGAAGGCAAGTCTCTTGCTAAAACATTGGCAACAATCGTGTTTTATTCTACCTTGTTCGAAGCTTTCTTTCGTGTGTATAGATATATTTATATATATAAATAGATATCTATAATATATATATATATATATAGATAGATATAGAGAGAAGATATATATATATATATATATATATATATATATACTATATTATATATATATTACAGATATATATATCTATATATAGATATATAGGGAGTAGTAGAACTTTGAAGATGGTAGAGAACACAAGAGAAGAAAAACTTCGAACAAGGTAAAAGCACGATTGTGGGCTACGTTTCAGCCAAGAGAACTTGCTTTCCATCTGTTTGCTGAAACGTAGGCCACAATCGTGCTTTTACCTTGTTCGAAGTTTTTGTTCTCTATTATATATATATATATATATATATATATATATATATATATACACACACAACACACACAAATACTGGAAGTTATAAAACATCACACAGAGCGCGCGAAAATGCCGTAAGTAAAGGCAGTAACACACGAGACAATATTCTTGTGGGTTGGCCTCTACTTCCTATATATATATATATATATATATATATATGTATATACATAAATAATGGCTAAACTAAAGAATCTTCAAGATACTTATCTTAGTAAGAAACATATAAATCGCCTGCCTTATTTTCGTTTGCTTTCCTAGGCATTATTGACTGCCTGCTCTTATTTCTGTGATACAGAGAGAGGGAGAACGATCTATAATGAAACTGGCGATGTCATCCCAGCAAAGCCGCCTGGCTTTCTGAGCCGGATGAATGCGATGGCAATGACGATTATGCTGATGATGAAGATGAATACATATCATTTTAACTATTCACAAATTCTCATAAATAATTTTGTCATTTAATTACACAAATAAGGTTTTCGTGGCACAAGGGGCACGCTTAAAAGAAAACAACGACATAACACGTCCGTCAGTGGCAGTCCTATGAAGAGCGGCCGTCCCACGGACACTGCGAAAGACACTGTTTGTGTACTAAACCGCGCGCAATCACAAATCAGGCGTTGAAGATCTTCATGCACATCACACTCTAAACACAGAGGAGAGGTGGACTGGTGCGTCTTGTAACAGAAGTATCCGTGTAGGCGACATTTAGCCGCTTACGGTGGAGTACGGCTTCATCATGCTTAGATGGTCCCAGTGGCATTTTAAAATAACAATGCGGGTGGATGGATGGATAGAGAGGTGCGTATTGACGGGATGCGTCTGCCAAAACAGATCGCTGCATGCTCAGCCACACTGAATGCAAGGGCTGAAGTATCTTTCCGAGAAAATGGCAATGGTATTTTTGATTCACCTTGGTCATACGTGTGGATAATGCAGAGCCGCCCGCCGCCGGATTTCCATTAATCCCTCAATGGCAGGAATCCACTGTAGTGCTATTTGGCGGTGCGCTTGCCGAGATTGAAGGTACAAAGCTCGTACATCAAGCACAAGCTGATCTTTGGGAAAGACGCCAGACATTGCAGTGTAGCCGGAGAGTCCATGAAGATGGCCCACGCGTGCCGGCTGCTCAATCATGTGAGGCAAGGCCAAACGCAGAGCTGCAAGTACAGTAGTAGTAGATGTGACCCCCAGAAACCTATACCTGCGAACGTACAGGCGGCCACAGAATAAACCGGACCAAGCGAGCGGTGCGCGAATACTATCGGCGCGACACCTTCCGGCCCAGCGCCTGCTGTCGAGATAGCGGAGGGCGCATGCGTGTCCCTCCCTAGAGTTTGTGCATGTTAGTTTCCTTGATTTCGGCTGCAGCACTTTCATCCTCTCGAATGCGACGCGCGGCGGCGCCTTGCGCGGCGCGCCTACCGACCGGGCGTGATGCATGTCAGCAGCCGGCAGCGTGCGCCATGCGCTGATGCCGCGTAACTGTGCGTTCATCTGAGAATGTTCGTTCGGCGCTCTTTTTATCATTTTATTGACTGAAACGCAAACTGGCGTTGAAGAAAGGCTGCGATAAAGATTCACGCATGACTGAACCAGTGCTGGTCGTTATGCGACGAACACACAGTTGATAGAACTAAAAACAGCGATGTTTTTTTTTTTTTTAATTTCGAGTTTTTCCCGTGCGGCATATTAGAGGCGGTTTAAAGATGGGAAAGAGGGAGAAAAGAAGGAAGGAAAAAGTTTATTCGCTTCGGAAAATAGACCGAAATACACAGCTGTCGGTGTGAGTGAATTGCTATCGAAAAGCAATGAGGCGTTTCCTTCCATGTCACCCATTGGACAGTGATAGCTATGAAGCGTATAAAGCACGTAACTCGTCCTGCATGGTCATATTCGTGAAGAATGCCTTCCCGCGTCCCCATCGAGCAACGGAGGCACATCGTGCGACTTTTCATCGAAGGGACTACTCAGTGGGAAAGTTGCCACCTACCGGGAGGTCTAGGACTTCTGTAAGCCGCATTATTCAAGCTTACCGCGATGATCAGGGCAGACTCATTGACGCAGAGCGCAGCGGGCGGTCTAAAGTCACCAATGAGGAGCAGGAACTACTGATTGTAGCAGCCGCTGTGGCAGATCCCCTCCTGTCTGCAAAAGAAATTCGACAGGAGCTGTCATTGAATGTCTCTTGCGAGACAATTCGAAGACGACTGAAGGAGGCGGGACTCGGGAGTTGCGTGGCAGCGCAGAAACCGCGCGTGACGGACCGCCAGAGGCTGGAAAGGCTGGAGTTCGCCCGGGCAGTGGAGCGGTGGACAACGGACGAGTGGAAGGAAGTTATATTCACAGACGAATCGACTTTCTCCACTCGCTGAGATCAACAACGGCGTGTTTGGCGTCCGATGAGCTGCAGGTACGAAACTAACTGTGAAACGTAGCTGGTAAACGGTAATGTGCATTCTAGATGATATATAAACTACTACAGTCATCATCATCATCATCATCATCAGCCTATCTACGCCCACTGCAGGGCAAAGGCCTCTCTCATTATTCTCCAATTACCTCGGTCCTGTGCCAACTGTGACCAAGTTATCCCCGCAAACTTCTTGATCTCATCTGCCCATCTAACTTTCTGCCGCCCCCTGCAACGCTTGCGTCCTCTAGGCATCCACTCTGTTACCCTTAATGACCAGCGGTTATCTTGCCTTCGCATTACATTCCCTGCCCACTTCCATTTTTTTTCTTAATCTCTACTAATATGTCCTTAACACGTGTTTGTTCCCTGACCCACTCCGCTCTCTTCTTGTCCCTTAATGTTACACCTGTCATTTTCCGCTCCATTGCACGCTGAGTCGTTCTCAATTTAATGTGTAAGAGGTCAAATCGGGAGCACAGTTTAATGTGAAAATTGCTGAGCATTCCTTCGGGGGTCCCGAGTGCAACGCTAAGCGTAATTGTGAAGGCTAGCAATGCATAACTGCCTGTTAATAACTATATTTCGGAGCAACCGATATACAATGTCCCTGTAAATTTTATTCAGCTGGGTTCATTTGAAACGTTTTAATCGTAGTTTTATAAGCACCGTTTGTTAAGCGTTTCTTGTCGCTGTTTTTTTACGAAACACTTCAGGTAACCCGCATCGGCTAACGGGGCTTTTGTAATTCCCGATGTGGAAAGAGGATGAAATTGATGCATAGTTTTATACAGGATACTGTTCGCCTACGTGGCAGTGGGGGTGCAGCCTCCCGCTAAACAAGTGTACCAGTAATTTCAATCGATGTAAACTATCAAACACGGCGAATGTCCTTTCATTGATTTAGCTAGCATACCCTCCGAACATCTTCGGAGATATCTTTCCTCGGAGATATCTTTCCTGAATGTATTTCTGTATTTAGCCCGATGGTATTAGATAGTACATAATTCGCTTTATTCCATTTGTCAGTAGTAGCCCGGCTACATCCAAAGCGTCCTTTCCAGTGGGAGGTGCTCCGTCAGACGTACCATGGGGCGCAATGAGTGCGGACGCTCGCCTGGGACCCCTCGGGGTCAGAATTTCTGGGCCATTCAATGCTTCCCAGTACTGTAACATCATTTCGACTGTAAGCTCTCTGCTCCCCTACACGTGCCTCCTGGACTGCCCGTTCCATGAGTACGGGTGCTTCATCCTGCAACAGGACCGAAGCCGTGTCTTCACAGCACGAGCCGCGAGCTCACTGCCGAGGACCACGCGGTGCGACAGCTGCGGTGGCCTCCGTGCGGGGCAGACCTAAATCCGATAGAAAATGTGTGGGGGATTATGAAGATGAATCTCGGCAAACGAAATGACTGCGGTCGCACGGCGGAGGAGTTGTGGCAGGCAGTGGAGATGAATGGGGACGCCTGCGCCCCCGTCCCGAAATCATAAAGTCGGCTTTATGAGTCGCTCCCCCGACGCATTCGTGAAGTAATAATCAAAAACGACGGAAACTTCACACACAATTAATATGGGGAACCACTCGGACAATCACCGATGTTTTTTTTTTTTTGTTCCGAACCGAATAAACCTTCGCTGTATTCAGTTCTTGCTATCAACTGTGTGTTCGTCGCATAACGACCAGCACTGTTTTAGTCATGTGTGAATCTTTATCGCAGCCTTTCTTCAACGCCAGTTTGCGTTCCAGTCATTAAAATGATAAAAAGAGCGCCGAACAAACATTCTCCGATGAACGCACAGTTACGCGGCATCAGCGCATGGCGCACGCTGCCGGCTGCTGCCAAGCATCACGCCCGCTCGGTAGGCGAGCCGCGCAAGGCGCCGCCGCGCGTCGCATTCGAGAGGAACGGAGTGCTGCAGCCGCAGTCAATCAAGGAAACTGACATGCACAAACTATAGGGAGGGACACGCCAGCATGCGCCCTCCGCTATCTCGACAGCAGGCGCTGGGCCGGAAGGTGTCGCACCGATAGCTATCGCGCGCCGCTCGCTTGGTCCGGTTTATTCTGTGGACGCATGTACATATGGGATGACATTGCCTCCAACAGTGAGCCCGTAGTGCGTGAGGTCCGTTTCGTAAAAGCCATTGAAGCACACTTGCTTGCAGAGATTTCCAATCTTTCCGCTTCCATGAACGATGCAATGGAGTTGATTGCTCGCTGCAGTCTCGACCGTAGAACACGTCTGTTACGGTCAGACCTCCATATGCAGATGTCGTCCGCGGGTAGCGAGATTTCACCCTCCTGCAGCAACCATTTTTTCAGGCATATAATGAACATAATAAACGGCCTGGGGCTTATCAGACCGCCGTCGCTAATCCCTCGAGTCACTCGGTACAGGGCATAGTAGACGCTGTTGACAGGTGTTGTAGCGAAGAACCTGAACATTAGCAGATGATCACATTTTCCAGTGGCTATGTCCTGTCATAACACAGCAGTTGGTGGACAATCATCCGATAAGGTTATCTGCCATGCAGCGCTTTTGGAAGGAGACGAAGTGTGTCCTCGCACAGCTCGAACCTCAGCCCCGGTTTCCTACGTCCGCTCGGACTCTGCCTGACTTGACGACGTGACCGTTTGCAGGTGTCAATAAACGTCACCACAATTTTGGTGGAGGTTGCCGCATCGCGATCCCCGCAAGGCCTGACAGCCTGGAATTGCGAAGCAGAAGAGTAGCGGTCAGCGACGACATGCCGCCTACACCCCAGCAGCCCATCGTCTGTTCCAGTACGCTCCGGCAACGAGACCCGCCCTTCTTTAACGGCACCGATGACCGCGATGCGGAAGACTGGCTTTCAATCTTCGAATGGGTGAGCACCTATAATAAATGGGATGACACGATGAAGCTCAATAACGTCGGATTCTATTTTACGGTGCTGGCTGAGACGTGGTTTAACAACAACGGATCTACCTTCACTACTTGGCCAGACTTCAAAGCTGAATTCACGAAAGTTTTCGGCCGACCGGCAGTTCGCAAACTCCAGGCCGAGCAGCGGCTGCGTGAGCGAGCGCAGCAGGCCGGTGAAACATTTACGAGCTACATAGAGGACGTCGTTGACCTCTGCAGGCGTGCAAATCCAGCTATGGCCGAAAGCGATAAGATCAAACACATTCTCAAGGGCATTGAGGACGATGCGTTTCAAATGCTGCTGAGCAAAAACCCGCAGACTATTAGCGACGTCGTGAACTGGTGTCAGAGCTATGACGAGCTCCGCAAGCAGCGCATTTTCACCCGCCAACGCCCTTCGCTGGAAGAACCGCAACGTGGGTCGCTGTCGGCATTGGCTGCTTCTCCTGACCTCTCGGCTCTTCTACCTCATATCGAGCAGTTCGTGCGAGAAGAGGTTTCGCGTCAGCTGTCCCTGCTTCCCTGCGCTCCACAGCCCCCTTCCACGTTGCCTCAGTCTGTCCAACGGGTGATCCGAGAGCGTGTTGCCGAGACGATCCCTTCCGTACGCCAGCCGTCAGTTGCGCCGGCATCCATCCTTTCACCAGTGGCCGCGTCGGTCGCACCTCCTGTCGTGTCGCCTATTGAACCATACGTCGAAGCCCCGCTCACCTACGCTTCCGTCGCCACAAGACCGCCGCTAGCACCATTCCCTTCCTTTGTATGAACGTGGATCAGTCAGCAGCGCCGTATCGTCGAATGGCGCCTCGGACCCCGAATCAATGGCGCACCCCCGACAACCGCCCAATCTGTTTCGCTTGTCGACTTCCGGGACATGTGGCACGTTTATGTCGCCGTCGACCCCAACCTCCCGTTGACGCCTACCAGTTCCCAGCCTATGGATTTCCACCACTATTCGCTCCCGCTACTTCTAGCGCAACCCCCACTTCGTACTCAGCTGACCAGTCGACCTCGACGTCTTCAAGCCGCCGTTCCTTTTCTCCGCGTCGCCGCTCCGTTTCCCCGATGCGCCCACGTGCCAACCTCGCAGCTGAGGGAAACTAGCGGCCACAGTTCCGGAGGCAACAACTCTGCCCACGTCGAACTGCTCAAGTCCTCCGTTTTCGCCAAAAAGGTGATTGACGTTACCGTAGAAGGTGTTTTCGCATTCGCTCTTATCGATACTGGTGCCGCTGTGTCTGTAATACGTGAAAGTCTTGGTCATTCCTTGATGAAAGTCACCACTCCGCTTTCTGGCCTCACCCTCCGGACCGCGAATGCTCAAGACGTGAAACCATTGGCCACGTGCACCGCCCGAGTTACAATCCAGCAAAACGTCTATATCATCCAGTTCATCGTTTTGGCCTCCTGTTCGCACGATATCATCCTCGGTTGGGACTTTTTGTCACGACATCACGCTATCATTCGGTGTGCTCGCGCTGAGGTTGAACTGTTCCCGTTTGACGACATCGCTATCCGCGATCATCCCGCCAAATTGATTGCCACCGATGATACCGACATTCCTCCCGGCACCCCAGTGCTTCTTTCCGTGTCTTGTGACTGTCTGTCGGACACCACCGTTTTCTTTACGCCGTCGCCACTCTTCAGCGCCCGGAAATGTTTGCCGCTACCTTTCGCGGTCCTTGAAATTCGCTCTGGTCTCGGTACAATCCTCGTTTCAAACTCGTCGTCATGCCCCGCCACATTGGATCGCAGTGAATGTCTTGGCCACGTCGAGACAGTTGACGATCATCTCATCGTCGACGCATCCGAGAACGCGCATCACTGCACCTCGCCGCGCTTGGGCCTAGTGTGAGCTGTGACTCTGATGTCTTTTTAAGTTCCCTCGACGACGCTTTAACTCCTGTGCAACGAGACGAGCTTCTGGCCCTTCTACATCGTTTCCGAGAATCTTTCGATGCCCAACGCGTCGAATTGGGCCGGGCATCCAGTGTTTCGCACCATATTGACACCGGTTCCCACGCACCCCTAAGACAGCGGCCATACCGTGTGTCGCCCACTGAGCGCCAAGTCATTGATGAGCACGTCGCGGACATGCTCAAGCGCGACGTTGTACGCCCTTCGACAAGCCCCTGGGCCTCTCCCGTAGTACTTGTGACGACAAAATATGGCTCAATTCGCTTCTGCGTGGACTACCGGCGTCTAAACAAGATCACGCGCAAAGACGTCTATCCGCTTCCTCGCATAGATGACGCCCTCGATTGCTTGCAAGGAGCCGAGTTCTTCTCTTCTCTGGATTTACGGTCCGGCTATTGGCAAGTTCCTATGGCAGAAGCGGATCGCCTCAAAACAGCCTTTGTCACACCTGACGGGCTGTACGAATTCAACGTCATGCCCTTCGGGCTTTGCAATGCGCCAGCAACCTTTGAAAGGATGATGGACAACATATTGCGCGGCCTGAAGTGGAAAACATGCTTGTGTTACTTAGATGACATAGTCGTGTTTTCCCCTTATTTTGCGACGCATCTTACCCCGCCTCGAACAAGTGTTAACCCGCCTTGCCACAGCCGGCCTGCAGTTAAACTTGAAGAAATGCCGCTTTGCAGCTCGAAAACTTACTATTCTGGGCCACGTGGTGTCAAAAGGTGGTGTCCTTCCTGACCCAGCAAAGCTTCGCGCCGTGGCGGAATTTCCCAAACCGACGACAATGAAACAACTTCGCAGCTTTATAAGACTTTGCTCTTACTTCCGGCGCTTTGTTCGCAATTTCGCCAGCATCATTGCGCCTTTGACGAAGCTCCTTGGTGGTAACAACGAGATCGGCGATTGGTCACCCGCCTGCGAGAACGCCTTCAATATGTTGCGCCGCCTTCTTGTTTCCCCACCGGTACTGCGACATTTTGATCCCAGCGCTCCCACGGAAATCCATACCGATGCCAGCGGTGTGGGCCTGGGCGCAGTACTCTCACAACGCAAGACCGGATTCGAGGAGTACGTCGTCGCTTACGCCAGCCGTACCCTTACAAAAGCCGAAGTCAACTACTCCGTGACCGAAAAGGAATGCTTAGCGATCGTTTGGGCTATTACGAAAGTTCGCCCGTACCTCTACGGGCGCCCATTCGAATTGGTGACGGACCACCACGCCCTTTGTTGGCTCTCGTCACTAAAGGATCCGTCTGGCTGCATCGATCGATGGGCCCTACGGCTGCTAGAGCATGACATACGAGTGGTATACCGGTCCTGTTCCGCCGCAAGCACACAGACGCAGATGCCCTTTCTAGGTCTCCTCTACCATCCGACGCTGAAGATTTATCTTCTGTGGAGTGCACTCTGGCCCCCTTGATATCACCGACATGGCTGCTGAACAGCGAAAGGATCCGTGGATTGCTTCCATTGTGGAATTTTTGTCCCGTCCATCGCCAGCAGCCGCACCCCGCTCTCTCTGCCACCAAGCTGCCCATTTCTCTGCTCGTGACCAACTCCTTTACTGCCGAAACTATTCGTCCGAAGGTCGCAAATGGCTCCTGGTCATCCCTCGTCATTTACGCGTGCACATCTGTTCTTCGTTCCACGGTGACGCGCAGTGTGCCCACGGAGGTGTCCTGAAGACATACCGAAGCCTTCGCCTTCCCTTTTACTGGTGAGGCATGTACACCTTCGTCACAAAATATGTTGGTTCCTGCACAGACTGCCAGCGCCGTAAGTCTCCCCCGCGATCAACAACAAGCGAACTCCAGCCTCTGCCGTGCCCTGCCCGTCCCTTCGATAGAGGGGCATCGACCTCTACGGGCCGTTGCCGTGCACCTCCAGAGAGCACCGCTGGATTATCGTTGTGGTAGATCATCTCACGCGATACGCTGAGACAGCAGCCCTTTCAGCAGCCACAGCCCGGGACGTGGCGTCCTCCGCTCCGTCGTTTCATCTTTCGACACGGAGCGCCCCGAGAGCTGCTGAGCGAGAGAGGTCGCGTATTTTTATCGGACGTTATCAAAGCCCTCTTGGCCGAGTGTAACATCGTTCACACCGCACTACCACAGCGTACCATCCGCAAACCAACGGCCTAACCCAACGATTCAACCGCTCTCTGGGAGACATGCTGTCTATGTATATTTCATCAGACCATTCAAACTGGGATCAGGTCCTTCCGTTCATCACAAACGCGTACAATACCGTGACGCAGTCGGCTACCGGATTTTCCCCGTTCCTCCTCCTCTACGGACGGGAGCCGACCTGCACGCTGGACACGGTACTTCCATACCGCCCTGATCCCTCCGAGTGCACACCGATTTCCCAGATTTCGCAGTTTGCTGAGGAATGCCGCCAGCTCGCTCGTTCATTCACTTCTGAACACCAGCAGCTACAGAAATCTCGCCATGACGCGTCCAGTGCACCACGCGATTTCTCTCCCGGCTCCCTTGTTTGGCTTTGGGTGCCATGTCCCACTCCAGGTCTCTCTCCGAAGCTTACATCGAAATACCACGGTCCTTACCGTTGTATAAAAAGCACTTCGCCAGTGAATTATATCGTCGAACCAGTTATGCCCTCATCGGATTTTCGGCGCCGCGGCCCTGAGACTGTGCATGTTCAGTCACTCAAGCCCTACTATGATCCGCTGGTTCCGTCGTCACCATGAGTCGCCAGGATTGCTCCCTCTTCTCGCCGAGGGTGATTGTAGCGAAGAACCTGAACATTAGCAGATGGACACTTTTCCAGTGGCTATGTCCTGTCATAACACAGCAGTTGGTGGACAATCTTCCGATAAGGTTATGTGCCATGCAGCGCTTTTGGAAGGAGACGAAGTGTGTCCTCGCACAGCTCGAACCTCAGCCCCGGTTTCCTACGTCCGCTCGGACTCTGCCTGACTTGACGACGTGACCGTTTGCAGGTGTCAATAAACGTCACCACAATGTACATACCTATCAGATAAATGGTCTGATAGCCATGCATACATGTGGCATCCTATACCCTAAGACTTCATAGACGAGTGAATAGCATCATGCGCTACGCAGTCATAGGCTGATTTGATGTCGTCGTCTTCGTTGCTTTCGGCCAAAAATTCAACGAGCAACTCATGACCATTCTGATCGTCTAAAGGCATTCGAGGGTTCTTTCAGTCTTGGTGGCAGGTAACAAAAATGCGCATGCACTTTATAAGCGACGATTCCGGCACCGCCGTCCGTCCACTAGCAACATGCGGGTGCGCGACTCCTCGTCTTCCTTGGCCGGGGGGAGATGGGCGCGCGCTGCCTGGCCGCTGATGGCACATACCCACGGGGGATTGGCAGGAATCGGGCGTAAGAAGGGCTAAGCACCCGCTTAAAGGAGTATGACACGAAATCAAAGCTGAGATCCGCTCTAGCAATCAAGTACAACGACAACACAAATAGGTGTCTCTGCACATACCCACTGGGGGATTAGCAGGAATCGGGCGTGAGAAGGGCTAATGCACCCGCTTAAAGGAGTACTGACACGAAATTTCAAAGCTGAGATCTGCTCAGCAATCAAGTACAACGACAACACAAAAGGTTTCTGGATAAGATCTTTCTTTCTTTGTAGTTGTGTGTGTGTGTGTGTGATCTCTCTTTCGAGAACATTACCGAACCGCGCAAATTCAACTTGCATTCGCACTTTCACATTCTTCCCCTCGGGGAAATCGGGGAATTTTTAATGTTGCTCTTCGCTCTCTTCATACGGTACAGGGTCGAGTCAGGGCCCGGTGGTAAAAGAAAATGTCCCCTTCACCCGAGTAGTCGGATGAACACCGGGAACGGTTACCTTGACAGATATATCCAGGAAAGTTGAGGGGAGCACGCCCCGCCTGTAGCGTAATGGTCATCGCACTATACACGTATTCTTCAGGTCCTGGGCTTGCATTTCACCTGGCGGGCCTGTTTTCTCTAATTTCTCTTCACTTTAAAAACGTGTCTGCCTAAAGAATAATAAATTACCTACCCAGTTCCGCAATTTCCCCTCTAGTCACACTTGGCCTTCTTGACTGCGTAAGCCTTACTTGTGCCTTAAACTAAATCAGCTCATTTTCCTCGGATTCGCTATGCACACACACACACACACACACACGCAGACACACACATGCGCGCGCACATACACGCACACATGCACGCACACACACGCACACACACATATATATATATATATATATGATCGCAAAGTAAAAGGACGCCTTCGGAGACAATATTTGCAACGTTTTGTCTGAGACAGGTCTTCTGAAGAAGACCTGCCTCAGGTGGAAATGTTGGAAATAAAGTCTCTGAAAAGCGTACTTTTACTTATTGCATATTCCTACAGCAAATAAGGAGAGAATTATAATATATTTATTTATTGATTTATGTATTTATTTATTTATTTATTATTTATTTATTTATTTATTTATTTATGGGTACTGCAATCGCCTGGAGGGATTTTCGCAGGTGGGTACAAAAGACGGAAATATTAGCATATAACACCAGGCAAACAAATGGAACAGTCACACATTTCACATAGTAGGCAGCCATATAACACAAGAAAAAAAAGAAACGTCACTTGCGACAAACGTCAAACGTAACAAAACATGAAACATCAGCATTTTATGAAAAGAAAACCAGCTAGCACAGACGTAAAATTATTTTCTCTGCTTTTCTAGACCAGCAGCAAAGGGTGCTAAAGATTGTTGTAACTTGAGATTATTTAAACTATTCCAATCCTGCACAGTTTAGGGAAAAAAAGAATATATTATTGCGGGTACGGAACGGAGTTATTGTACGAGCATGGCGTTGTCTAGTGGCGTAACCTGAAGAAAATGAAATAAGTTTCCTATATCTATCTTGTAATGCCCATTAACTAAGGTATAAATATTTTAATCGGAATATGCGGTTTCTTTCTGAATTGAGGGTAAGTTAGCTCTGACTAACAGTTCAGTTACCGAGGTGCGTCCATACTGTTGTATATGAAGCGAACTGCTCTTTTTGTATTTTTTCTACTTTATGAATGTTAATTTGAGTAAATGGATCCCAGATCACCGCTGCATAATCAAGTAGGTAAGACTATTGATTTGTAAGCAAGAATACGGACGGATGGAGGTGAAAAGGTCTTCTTCTGAAGAAGGCCTGCCTCAGGTCGAAATGTTGGAAATAAAGTTTCTGAAAAGCGTATTTTTACTTAGTGCATATTCCGACCGCAAATAAGGAGTACTTTACGATATATATATGCTAAAACTTGTCAAATGAAGATATATATATATATTGTAATGATGGAAAATAGGACGCATAATTGAGAACTGCGGACAATCCCTTAGAGTACTATGTGCCATGAGACATCGCCATGTTGCTGGCAGACAAAGAGCCGCACGTGTGGAAGAAGCTCGGTCTTGGTGGCTTTGCATGTGATCGTTTGTAGGCTCCCTCTGGGGTTATGGACACCTCTGGGACATCCGTGTGTACCATTCAATAAACCCGCATTCATTGTGGTGGAGGTTCAGGTTCTCCAACTTGGCCGTCTAGCTAGGCCCGCCTCGGTTCCTGAAGCGAAGACTTCAAGGCTCAATGATCGTGTTGGACCGCCTCCGTCAACGTTCCTGATGAAGTCCTGGATCTACACAGCCGCACCATACCAGAAGCAGAGTGGGCGGTTTCCACACGCCCACTATGATTCCGAGCTCAGCTATCATGTGCGCTGGCGCCCTCCGTGTACATGAACCGGCCAACTTCAACGGCAATGAGGAGCAACGCGATGAGGACTAGTTATTGTGCTTTGAACGCTTCAGTACAGATAATAGGTGAGATGACACCATAACACTCATTCTCGCCGAAGTGTGGATCAGCAACCACGGATCTGGCATAACCGCCTGACCTGCCTTTAGGACAAAATAATTTGTTCTTTTCGCCGTCCTGAAAGGCATCGATGAGGGTGCCTTCAAGATGCTCTTGGAGGGAGGCCCGTGCTTTATTGCTGAAGTGGTGAACCTTTTCCACAGTTAAGACGAGCTTCGCAGACAGCGAGTGTGCACACGGCGCACCTCTGTTGAAGACGACACCATTGGAGTTTGGTCCCTGACCCAGACAACTCTTCTCTGCTGTTCAAGATCAAGCACATAGTGCTAGAAGTCTTCCCCAAGCTCTCCATTCTGCCATACACTCCAGAGCCTTTGTCTACAAGGGGGCCAACACTCCGAAGCGTAATGCAGGAGCGAGTTGCTGAGGTCCTACCGCCGACTTCCATTAACTCCCTTGTATCTTGAGCGTTACCACACCGGTTCCGTATGGCAAAAGGGTTCCAACGACCCCGGTACCGAACGTCACGCACGCTGACGCCATCCGCATCTCCCACTGAACGGGTTGCTATGTCTTACCGACATCCTGTACCGATGAGGCCACCGCACTTGTCGCCAAGTCCGCCCAAGTCCAGCAGTACCATGCAAACGTAGGGCGACCGTCCCATCTGTTTCAATGGCCGTTATAACGGACATGGCGCCGGATACTGCCACTGACGTCTGATGCCCACCAACGACGATACAAGAGCCCCTACTTATGAAGGTCTTAGCCGATCGCCACGCGATGCCTGCTACCGGTCCAACTCCAAGCTGCACCTTATGATTCCTGCCCTTTGGCTACCCGTCGCTCGTCCTCCCTTCGCCGTCGGTCTCTTCTCACATGCGCTGCCAAACACCGCTACCGAGGAGGAAAACTAGTTAACGCATTTGCGGCAAGAACGGTGTCCACCAGTGAACTGTCGAAGGCCACGTGTTTCTCCTTCAAATGGTATAGACGTATTTGTGGAATATCGACATGCATTGACACTATAGCACACGGGCGCTGCCGTTTCAGATATTTATGCCGACGTTTTTGCCTGCCCTTAGAAAAGTGACGACGTTGTTTGATGTATTTTTGCAGTGCACCACAAACACACAATACGTCCACGCCTCTCCAGCGTGCACGACACGAGTGACGATCAAGCCTGTTTTGTACATAGTGGAGTTTGACGTGCGTCCTTCTTATTTTCACTGATCACATATTGGGTTGGTATTTTCTCGCTCTTCACAACGCCGCCAGCGATTATGCGCGTGCCGAAGTTGAATTTGCACCGGATAGCGACGCGCACCATAATGAGAATACGTTTGGTAAATTAGTCGTCACCGAAGAAAAACTTTTGCCGCACTGCTCTGTTTCGTGTTCCTGCGCTGTGCGCGCACTACTGACCCAACAATGCTCTTTATGCCGTCGTACCTCTTCAGCCGACGGCGACGTCTTGCGAGGGCGTCCGCCTCTTTAAACCACCCATGCTGGTACCAGCCGCATGCTTGTTTGTAATTGGTCCTCTGATGAAATTTCGTGGCTGCAGGGTGAGCCTATCAGCTGGATTGAGCCTGTCGAGCTGAGTGCTGTCATCGGTGTGCCCGACGATACTCCCATTATCACTCATACCGCAGGATTGAGTGCTACGTCCGATGTACAGGTTTTACCATCCGACGTTTTCTATCAGGATATCGATGCAGATTTCATGCCAACACAACGAGATAAACTGCTGACACTATTCAGCCGGATTTGCTTGTTATTTGACTGCTTGAAAGCTCACCTACGTCGAAAATCAACAGTCGAACACATGTTAGACACTGGCTGGGCACCTGCAGCTACAACGAAGACCTTATCGCGTTGCCCATGAAGAATCCCTGGGCGTCTCCCTCAGTCCCTGTGGTCAAGAAGGTTGGTTTATCGCTTTTGCGTCGACTATCGGTTGCCTCAGTAAGTTAACCAGAAATGATATCTACCCTCTCGTCGCTGTAGTATTTCTCGTCGCTGTGCTTGCGTCCTGGGTACTGGTAGGTACCTATGCCCGAGGCTAATCCTGCAAGATGGCTGTCAAAACAGCTGACGGCCTCTATGAGTTCAATGTAATGTCGTTCGGCCTTTGTAATGCACCTGCCACTTTTGAGCGCATGATTGACAGTATTTTGCGCAATCTAAAATGTAAGGCATGTCGGTGCTACATTTTGCGACAACGTCGTTTTTTCTCCGGAATAAGAGACCTATTTACGCACCCTGGAACACGTATTGACTTGTATGCGGAATCAGAGCTGCAGCTCAATCTCAAAAAATGTCGCTTCACCGAACGAAAGCTCACTATTTTGGGCAACGTCGTTTTAAAGATGGAGTTTCACCCGACACGTCTAAACTTAAAGCAGATAAGGAGTTCTCGATGCCGACATTTATGTTAGGCTCTCAGGAGCTTCCTCGGCTTCTGTTCTTACTCTAGACGCTTCTTCCGCAATGTTGCGACCATCGTTGCACCATTGCTGCGGCTTCTCTTTGATGCTTCTAAAGAAAAAGACCTCACTATGTGGTCCCCTGATTGTGACAACGCGTTCGGGACGTTGCGGAAGCTTCTTACGTGGCCACCTGTCCTGCATAATTTTGACCTGAACACCCCTACATAGGTCATACTGATGCCGGCAGGGTTGGTGTTGGGGCTGTGCCTTGTTAATGAAATCAGAGTTTGGCAAGCATGTTGTCGCCTATGCCAGCCGGACCCTTACCATGGCTGAGTCAAACTACTCCGTTACGGCAAAAGAGTGCTTGGCTATAGCGTGGGTACTGCACAAGCACAGACGTTACGTGCACGGCCGCCCATTCGGCGTCGTCCACAGAGCACGATGTGGTTATGCTGGTTGTCCACACCAGATGATACGTCTGGGCGGCTAGCTCGCTCTGCTTTACGGCTACATGAGTGCAATATACGGGTCATATATCGGTCTTGCCGGAAACATTCTGGACACTGATGCCTTACCCGTTTCTCCAATGTCATCAGAGACTGCCTGCATCCTGCCAGGTGACACTGTTGTGTCCTCTCTCTATTTCAATGATATGCCATCTGAACAAGGCAAGTACCTTCGGATTGCTTCGCCTCATCCTCTTGCTCTCTCACGTTTGAAGTACTTGAACGACTCGGGCCCTGCGCGCACGAGCTGGGCACTTCACGCTTGTGGCGGGTTGCTCTGCCGGCAGAATTACCTCTAACAAACGGCGACGTGGCTGCTCGTATTTCCTCATCACCATCGCACCAACATTTGCGCTTCTCTTCATGCCGATCTAGCGCGTGCTCTCGCTGGCTTGTTAAAAACTTCCCACCGTGTCCGTCTGCGCTATTACTGGCAGAGCATGTACACCTTTGTGAGGAAGCACGTTTCCTGGTTTCGGTTCCCACTCTGGAAGTGTGTTTTTCTTTCTTTCTTTCTTTTTTTTCTTATGTATATTTATAAATGTTAATTTCACGAACCGTAGTAACAAAAAGAGCATAACAACACCCCTATGCCTTCTTTGGCGTTGTGACGGCCGATCTAGCTTCCTGTATTTCCTCAACAAGACCCTCATTTCCTATCTCTCTCTCTCTCTCTCTCTCTATATATATAATATATATATATATATATATATATATATATATATATATATATATATATAGTAAGGAAATGAGGGGCTCGTTGAGGAAATACAGAAAGATAGGTCAGCAGTCTACAACAACAAAGGAGGCATAGGGGTGTGGTTAGGCTCTTACTTTTTTTTCACTACGGTTAAGAAGTAAACATTTTTTTTTGGTTCTGGCAGCCTTGATGCCTAGGTAGCATAAGAGGGCTTCCTGCCAGTTACCCGCTCATGACAGGCTGTAAACGTTTGAGTCACGCCCCGGGGTTGAAAAGAAGGTCCCTTCTCCCTAGTGTAGTCGGAGTGGCGCTGGCTACCACCCTCAAGCGTCAGATACACTTCTAGTAAATATAAATAGCCCAGAAAGTGAAGTAGAACACAGTCGCCCAGATAGCCGAATTGGTAAGGCATTCGACAATGTAATCGAAAGGCGTGGGTTCGGTCCCCACTCTCGGCGCGTGTTTTTCTTTCTTTCTTTCTTCTGTATATTTAAAAAAATGTTTACTTCATTAACCGTAGTGAAAAAGAAAAAAGCCTAATCACACCCCTATGCCTCCTTTGGCGTTGTATATGCTGACCTATCTTTCTGTATATATATATATATAATATGCATATTTATTTATTTATACACACATACATATCTATTGTAACAAAGCTAGTAAGCGACCGTCAGAGCACCAGTCTCCCGAGCGGGTTTGTGTTCGGCTAAAGTGGAGGCTGACCTTCCGAGTGGCGTCATCCCCCAGTGGGTATATGTCGCCCGCAGCGATACAGCGGCAGCTCCATCGACAGTGGTCTGACTATTTCGCTCCCGATTTCTATTTCGCCCCCCGCCGATTCAGGACCGACACCGACCTCCTGTACTAGTGAGCCACCACATATTTTCGAGCCGTCACCCTTTCTTCCTCGCGTCGCCGCTCATTGTCCCCCTTGCACCCCCGACAAAATCCGGCCGCCGACGGAATCTGACAGCTGCAGTTCCCGAGGCAAGACCTCAGAAGTCAAAATGCCGAAGTCCTCTTATCTCACCCGCTAACGGTATAGATGTGACTGTGGAAAGTATCGCCGCACTCGCGCTTGTTAACACGGGAGCCGCAGTGTCAGTGTTAAGTGAACGCATCTGCCGCTCGTTTCCTTTCTCTCTGTAATTGCTATATGTACCTGGGCGTTCACGTTTCTGAAGACCTGTCTTTGAATAGCCACATTGAATACGTTACAAGCAATGCTAACCGCATGCTGGGCTACTTACACCGAAATTTTTCATCCGTTTTCTACCTTCCCTCGAACTTTTTATTTACCAAAAACGTGTTCCTTCTAAATTAGTGTACGCGTGCTGCATTATGGGATCTTCATCAGGTCACGCTCTCATTAATTGTCTGGAATCCAGTTGAAAATCGTGCCGCTGGCTACATCTTCACTTCCTATTCAGGTACTGCCAGTTTTTCGTGAATGAAAAAAAGAACAGTTAACCTCCCGCAGCTGTCAGTGCGCTGTAAATGTTCTCTTCTGTTTATTTCACAAAATATAATCACTATAAACCCTACCCTTAAAAGAACAATTTATTACCTCGCGTCGCTATTGTTCATTTCGAACGTACCATTGTGGAAAGTCGGCTTGCCGTCTTGTCGTACTAACGTATACAGACTCATTTATTCGTAAACGAGTGTAAAATGAAACCATCTCTCCGCCGCTATCGCATCCAATTATTGATACAAACCTTTTCAGAACGGCTGTATACAACACCTGTTGTTCGTAGAATCTCATAGGAGATGGTGTATTGTTTTGCTGTTGTGTAAACAGTGTAGATTCATTGTTGTCATACCCGCATCTGAACCATTCCACTGTCGTAGATACTGCACATTGTATTAAGGTTACCACTCCTTACTGTTGTGCTATGGGACCTGAAAGAATCTGTAATAAATAAAGAAATAAATAAACACCTCTCGGTGGAACTAACTCCTCAGACTGCAAGTGCTCAAGAAGTTAAGCCGCTAGCCATGTGCACAGCTAGTGTCCTCATCCCAATGCATCACGTATGCAATCAAGTTCGTTGTGCTCCCGTCATGTTGTGCTCCCGTCACGCATGACAAAATGTATATCAAATTTATGGTTTCCGAAATACCGATATTCACCCGAGCTGCTCCGTGCTTGTTTATGTTTCTTGCAACATCGCTTCGTACAAAACTGATTTTTACACCGTCGAGTTTATTTCTTTCACGCAAGTTATTTCACTTACCTTCCGCTGTCCTTGATGTTCACTCTGGTTCAAGCTTAATGGCGGCCTGCAACGCATCCTCTTGCCCGACAACACTGTTTCACGAGGAAGTTCTGGATTTGTGGAAGCTATTGATTCCTCGCACGTAAAGGCCCTGACCGATGGACCGACCTTCTCCCTGTGAGTGAGTGCACTTAGGACCGAGTGTACAGCAAGTCCGACTTGTTCCTACAGTCTGTTAACAAAGACCTCACCATGGCGCAACCTGGCCAGCTTATCTACCTTCTACAACGTTTTCGGGAATCATTCGATTGCCAGCAAGCCACCTTGGGACGCACGTCGAATGTCGCCTATGAAATTGACACCGGCTGCCACGCCCCACTACTGCAGCTGCCAT
Source organism: Haemaphysalis longicornis (assembly GCA_013339765.2). Lineage (NCBI taxonomy): Eukaryota > Metazoa > Arthropoda > Arachnida > Ixodida > Ixodidae > Haemaphysalis > Haemaphysalis longicornis. Next base: position 41,136 of record JABSTR010000683.1, on the reverse strand, counting down.
ATAGCGTGTCACCTGCGGAGTGCCGCGTGATTGAGGAGAAAGTGGCAGATATGATTGCGCGAAGCGTATTTCGGCCCTCTACCAGCCCGTGAGCCTCCCCCGTGGTACTGCTAACAAAAAAAGACGGGTATATCCGGTTCTGCGTAGATTACCACCACCCGAACAAGATTACACGCAAGGAGGTCTACCCGCTACCCCTCGTATCGACGATGCTCTCGACTGCTTACAGGGGGCCCAATTCTTCTCCTCACTAGATTTGCGGTCTGGCTATGGGCAAGTGCCCATGGCCGTATTCCGATCGCTCACAAACAGCGTTCATTACGCCCGACAGGCTTTATGAATTCAATGTGATGCCTTTCGGTCTTTGTAATGCGCCAGCTACCTTCAAGCGAATGATGGACAATGTTTTACGGGGCCTCACGAGGAAAACATGTCTGTGTTATCACGATAATATTGTCGTGCTTTCGCCAGATTTTCACACCCACCTTGAGCGCCTTGAACAAGTGTTGACGTGCGTTTCTTCGGCTGGCTTGAAACTAACCTTGAAAAAGTGTCGCTTTACTGCTCAGAGGATCACAATCTTGAGCCACGTTCTTTCTGAAGACGGCATACTTCCGGCCCCTAAAGGCTTGGTGCGGTGGCAGAGTTTCCAAAACCGACCACTCTGAACACCTTCGAAGATATAGTGGCTGTTTTCCAATTTTCAGCCATTCGTTCGAAACTTTGCCACTATTATCGCCACTTTTACACAGCTCCTCAACGGAAGCGCAGAAATTACCGGCTTGTCTCCTGCTTGTTGAAAGGCATTCTGGATATGCGAAGCCTGCGGACGTCGCCACCCATACTACGGCTTTTTGATCCGCCTCGCACACTACTGAAGTGCACACTGGCACCAGTGGTGTCTGTGCAGGGTACCGTTCTCGCTCAGCGTAAAGCAGGCTTCCATGAATAAATTGTTGCGATTGTTGCGTACGCCAGTCGCACCCTTACAACTATTCCGTCACGGAGAAGGGATGTTTGGCTATCGTTTGGGCTATACCAAATTTTGTCTCATATCACCACGCTCTGTTCTGGCTGTCCTTACTGAAAGACTTTTCCGGTAGACTCGGGCAATGGGCTCTTCGACTTCAAGAGTACGACATCCGAGTCATTTACCAGTCCGGACGCACACACAGTGATGCCGGTGCCCCGTCTCGATCACCCGTCGTGTACCGACACTGGTTTGCCCGTCCGTAACAGACTGCTCGGTGGCGTCACTAGCCATACAAGATATGGCCTCAGAACAGTGTAAGGGTCCGTGATTGCCGCAATCTTGCAATACCCGTCGAGTCCATCAGCTCTTCCAGCATCCCGGGCAACGGGCGGCAAGTCTCCCTACTGCGCCATACGTGATGACCTCCTCTACCACCGGAACTACTCATCTGAGGGCAGGGAAGTGGCTACTTGTCATTTCTGGCCATTTGCGTTCCAAATTTTGGTCTCACCACCACGCTGATGCACAGTGCACCCACGCTGGAGTGCTGAAAACGTATCAGCTGTTCCGTTTCTGCTACTACTTGGGGGGGGGGGGAATGTACACATTTCTGATCAAGTACATCTGCTCGTGCACAGAGTATCAGCGTCCTAAGTGCTCTCCTAAACATCCCACGGGAGCATTGCAGCCACTACCGTGTCCAGCGTGACCGTTCGATCTTGTTGGAATAGGCATTGACGGTTCACTTCCCAGCACGGCCGCAAGCAATCAATGGGCTATTGTCGCAGTTGATCACTTGACATGGCACGTGGAAGGACCTGGCACTGCCGACTGCCACTGATGGAGATGTCGCATCCTTCCTACTTCAACGTTTTATTCTGCGGCACAGAGAACCCAAGGAACTGTTGAGTGACTGGGGAGGAGTCTTTTTTGTCTGAAGTCGTGGAGGCACAGCTCACCGAATTCCGCCGTGTTTACAGGAAGACTACATCATACCACCCCCAAATCTATGGGATGACAAACGCGTTTTTAACCATACACTGGGCGACATGCTGTCAACGTATGTTTGTCGGGAGCATTTGAAGTGAGAACTTAGTTCTTCCTTTCGTCACCTACTCGGATAATACCGCCCCCAAAGACAGCCACCGGCTTCTGACCATTCTTTCTGCGGTATGGGTGTGAACATTCTGCCAACTTGACACCATCCTTCCTTACCGCCCGGACATGTCGGAATGTCCTGCCAGTCTCGGAAATCGCCAAGCGAGCCGAGGAATGCCGCCAACTGCGACGCTCCTTCCTGGCAGCAGACCAAGGACGTCATGAGTCTCGCCACGACGACAGTAATAGAACGCAAACTTACGATGCTGGCTCCCATGTGGGGCTAGCTATATCGTCCACACACCCCAAGACTTTCAAGCAAACTTCAAACTAAATACCAGGGTCCGACCGGAGTCGTCGAAAAAAACGTTACCGTCAATATATCGTCGATCTACACACTCTTAATACCGATCGCCGCTTCCGTGGCCACGGGCCCGGGTCACGTTCAGCGTCTCAAGCCTTATTGCGACCAGCTCGTCGTCGCATCGCCCTGAGTCAACAAGAATAGCTCCTTCTGTCCCCGGGGGTGATTGTAACAAAGAGTGTAAGTGATGGTCAGAGCACCAGTCTTCCCGAGCGGGTATGTGTTCGACCTAAAGTGGAGGTTGACCTTCCGGAATGGCGTGCATGCCAAAGTGGGTATACGTCACCCGTAGCGACGCACCGGTAGCTCCATCGACAGTGCTTCGTCGCGAGACTTGCGCGCGGACGCCAGACCCTCGTTTGGACTCTGAAACGGCCAGACCTCGTTGGTAGCTTTTGCAAGGCCTGCCAAAAACACCTCATTAAATATATATATTGTGGGCGTGGGTGAGTGCATTCAACGTTAATGAGTAATTGCTTCGCTGTCGGGACCCTTATATATGCTGTGGCCAATCACCGTGAGTTAGTAGGGCCAATCTCTCATCTGTGCATACCCATTATAATCATCATCTGTAGATAGTCATCGTCACGAGTGGCTTGTTCTGTAGAGTCACCGACAGGCGGATTAAAACCCAGACTGCTGGTACTGCTGCCGACTTGTGTGGGGTCTTCCCTCGCCTTACAAGTGGTGGAGGTTGCTTCTTTCGATCCTGACCTCTCCCTGACCAAGCTGCACCCCTGGAGCTCCGTTCCGGCCGCCGTGTGCTACCGCCAACCCAACCAATGGAGCGAGAAGGCGCACCGAATGCTGGCGCTTCTACCTTGCCGGCATGGATGGTGACTTGCCCCCAGCGCGACCCTCCATCCTTCGCTGGACGTCGTAGGGAAGACGTCGAAGAGTGGCTTGACCAGTTCAACCGGGTCTGCCAGTTTAACAGGTGGGACGACAAGTTCAAGGTAGAGAACGTCGGTCTTTCCCTGCATGAAGTTGCGAAGAGGTGGTATCTTAACCAAGAGCACACCATAACCGATTGGGCCTCTTTCACTGAAAAGATCCGCCAGATATTTGGCACACCGTCTGCTCGGTCAGATGAGGCCAAGAGGACACTAGATTGCCGCTGGCAGCGCCCAGACGAGACATATTCGTCTTACATTGAAGACGTCCTCTCTCTCTGCCGTCGGGTTAACCCAGACATGTCAGAGGCTGACAAGGTTCGTCATCTCCTCAAAGGCATCGCAGAGTTTGCATTTAACTCGCTTGCCCTGCAAAATCCAACTTGTGTGGATGATGTTCGGACCACCTGTCAGCGCTTGGACCAGCTAAAAGCAATTCGCCTGCAGCCAAGACAGGAATCAGCTCCTCTTCCTCATGAGTCGGAGCTGCGTGCCCTTATACGCGATATTATCCGCGAGGAGCTGAAACAGCAAGGCCCACCGTGTCCTCATGGTGACCGCTGCACCAAGCCTGCCAGTGATTTGCGGGGAATGATTAAAGAGGAGCTGGCGTCGATGACGTGTAGTCCACGAAGCGCCCCCGGAGTGGTTCTCGGCACGCCCTCGTACGCGGACGCAGTTTCGCATGCGCCGGTCTCGCCGATTGGAATTCCTGTGCCTCCGCCCATGGTCGGCCAGTTAACGGCCATTTCCTCACCGCCCCGTGCTTCGAATGAGTATTACAACTGGCGATCCTCTTCAGGATTTCCGTCGTAACGAATGGCCGGTCTGCTTCTATTGTGGAATCCGCGGCCACATCTCGCGGTTTTGCCGACGGCGCCAGCAAGATGAGCGGCGAGGCTACGCGCCCTACGAGCGCGACGTTCGCTACAGCTACGGACCTCGACGACCTGGATATCCACCTCACGACCGCTCCCCGTCGCCTCAGTTTTCTCCGGACCGTTCGCGCCGTCAACTGGATCCCAGACGCCGTTCCCCTTCGCCCGGACGTCGTTTCGTCTCGCCTCTTCGCCCCGTTTCAAACGACGCCAACCACCTTCCGGAAAACTAGATGCTGCAGTTTACGGAGGGGAAACTGCATCGTGCGAACTGTTCACAACTCCTCCGGCGCGCCCCTCGAACACTTTACCTGTAATCGTTGAAGGAATTTTTGTACAAGCGTTAGTGGACACTGGAGCCAGTATTTCTGTTATGCATAGTGATCTGTGCGCTCGACTACGCAAGGTGAAGACACCCTACAATGGCCCTTCGTTATGTAGTGCAAATAGGAATCTTATAGAGCCTGCCGCATCTTGTACAGCACGTGTAATCATCGGAAATGATCGTCACCATATTGAGTTTGCTGTTTTGCCAGAGTGTGCTCATCAGTTAATTCGTTGGATGGGACTTCCTTTCATCAGCTTCTGCGGTTATAACCTGTCGCCAACCAGCCATTCGCATTTCCAACACAGAGCCTTCCCCTGCACCGAACTCACGACAGCAGCTCTTAACCTTGCGCACGGACTATGTTTTACCACCGGTGAGGAGCAAGTTCTTGTAGTGTCCTCCAGCAGCATTTTCGAAGGTGATGTAGTAGCGTCTCCTTCAAGCCGCTTGCTTTCCCGGGAGAATCGCTCTGTCCGCATGCCTCGTCCGTTTTTCCCAAGGATCTGCAGCTCTGGCCGCTCTGAACACCACCCGAGAGCCGATTTTACTACCTAAAGGCATGACCGTCGCTTCTGTGATTGATAGAGAGCCTGTCTCAGTCCTCTCCAGTGCAGTACCCTCCTCGCGAAAGTGTGACTTTGCTTCTTCGGCTGGTATGTCCAGTATCAGCCCCGACCTTACGACGAAGCAAACGGAACAGCTGCTCACGATACTCGCGAAGCATGTTGCATCCTTTGACGTGAGTTCGAGCACTCTCAAACGGACGACTGTGGCTGCCCATCGAATTGAGACGGAAGGCTCGGCGATTGTGCGCCGGCGACCATACCGCGTGTCGTCACATGAAAGGAAAATTATTGAGGAGCAGGTCGCTGAAATGCTCAAGCGCGACGTTATCCGCCCATCGTCGAGCTCGTGGTCATCGCCGGTAGTGTTAGTCGAGAAGAAGGATGGGTCCGTTCGCTTTTGTGTCGACTACCGGGCGCTTGAATAAAATCACTCGGAAAGATGTTTATCCGATGCCTCGCATCGACGACGCTCTGGATAGTCTCCAAGGAGCGGAATACTTCTCGAGCCTCGACTTGCGTTCGGGGTATTGGCAGATCCCAATGCAAGAAGATGACAAAGAGAAGACGGCCTTTGCCACCCCAGACGGGCTTTTCGAGTTCAACGTGATGCCATTTGGGCTTTGTAATGCGCCGGCAACGTTTGAACGAATGATTGACACCGTACTTCGTGGCCTTAAATGGAAAACTTGCCTGTGCTACCTGGACGACATCATTGTTTTCTCAACTACATTTGAACAACACTTACAACGTCTGGACGAAGTACTCAGCTGTCTTTCAAATGCGGGACTGCAGATCAACACAAAGAAATGCACTTTCGCCAGCAAATCTATTAAAGTATTAGGACACGTCGTAAGCAAGAACGGAATACAACCTGACCGAGAGAAGATTTCGGCCGTTTTAAATTTTCCCCGTCCACAACAGCAGAAAGACCTCCGCAGCTTTTCTCGGACTCGGATCATACTTCCGCAGATTTATCCAAAATTTCGCAACAGTTGCTTCGCCTCTACATAACCTTCTCCGTCCTGGCATCCCTTTCGTTTGGACAGAAGATTGTGAACGGGCTTTTCAGGCGCTCAAAGACGCCCTCACATCGCGCCCCGTGCTTTGTCATTTTAATGACAGCGCTCCAACGATACTGCACACAGACGCCAGTGGGAAAGGCATCGGTGCCGTCTTACTACAACTGGATGCTCAACAGAAGGAGCGGGTGGTCGCCTATGCCAGCCGTTCACTTACGACGGCGGAACAAAACTACAGCATAACAGAGCAGGAATGCCTCGCCGTTGTTTGGGCAATCCAAAAATTCCGCCCTTACCTATACGGCCGGCATTTCACTGTCGTTACCGACCACCACGCGTTGTGCTGGCTGTCGACACTCAAGAACCTTTCCGGACGCCTTGGCCGTTGGGTTCTTCGTCTACAGCAGTACAGTTTTTCCGTTACATACAAGTCCGGGAAGAAGCATTTGGATGCAGACGCCCTTTCACGTTGTCCGTTGTCCAAATCGCCAGCCCCTGCCTCCGCATCGACCCAGCCTGCTCTGCCCATCGCACCCATTCCTCATGCCATGGCTTCGGACACAGTCAACCTATCCGCCCTGCAACGTGCCGATAGTTACTGTCATCGAATAATAGAGAGAATTGAAGGCTCCGCACGACCACCAAACAGCCGCCTACGCCGACAGCTGAGGAACTATAAAATTGTGAATGGAGCCCTCTGCCGCTACAGCCATCATCCTGAAGGCAGTATATGGGTAACTGTTTTACCTCGGAAGCTCAGGGCAGTCATCTTAGAGGCGTTCCACGATGACGCGTCGGCTGGACACCTAGGGTTCGACAAAACGTATGACCGAATCCGCAGTCGTTTCTATTGGCCTGGGATGTCGACCAGCGTGGCAAAATACGTTTCATCTTGTGACAAATGCCAGCACAGGAAACGCACTACATCTGCCCCAGTTGGTCTGCTACAACCAGCTCCCTGTCCGCCTTCGCCGTTTGATACAGTGGGCATTGATCTGTATGGGCCACTTCCGCGAACACCTGCTGGCTATCGCTGGATTGTGACGGCGGTAGACCATTTGACGCGGTACGCAGAAACATCACCTCTGCGATCGGGATGCGCTCAGGAAATTGCAGATTTTGTTCTACAAAATATCATCTTGCGCCACAGGTGCCCTCGAATCATTTTGAGCGACCGTGGCAGAGCCTTCCTATCCCAAATTGTGGCTGAAGTGCTTCGAGCTGCCAATACTGTGCACAAAACTACCACGGGGTACCATCCTCAAACCAACGGCATCACCGAACGTTTTCATCGAACTCTGTCCGACATGCTGTCCATGTATATAAAGCCGGACCACAGCAACTGGGATCAAATTCTTCCTTTTGTAACGTTCGCCTACAATACGGCCATCCAGCGCACCACAGGCTACTCCCCTTTCTTCCTGGTTTTTGGACGCGCCGCATCCTTCATCATTGATACCAATTTCTTTTCCGCACCGGACTCTCCTGCCGGCCCGTTTTCTGACGTGTTTGTCTCTCGCCTCAACCACTGTCGCCATCTGGCTCGCCTTCACACTGAAGCCGCCCAGCAAGAACGAAAAATCAGTACGATTCAACTCACCAATCCGTTCACTTCCGCCCTGGGGAAGAAGTATTACTTTGGACGCCCGTACGCTCCCCCGGCCTATGCGAAAAGTTTTTGCATCGATATTTTGGTCCGTACATTGTGCTTGAGCAGACATCTCCTGTGAATTATCGGGTGTCTCCGGCAGCTTCCCCCACTGACCGCCGAAGGCGAGGAACTGAAATAGTTCACGTCTCCCGCATGAAACGATACAACCAGCGCACACCGTAACTCACTGCGACCAGGAGGTCGCTTCCAGTCGAGGGGGGAAATAGTGTGGGCGTGGTGAGTGCATTCAACGTTAATGGGTACTTGCTTCGCTGTAGGTACCCTTATATATGCTGTGGCCAATCGCCGTGAGTTGGTAGGGCCAATCTCTCATCTGTGCATACCCATTATAATCATCATCTGTAGATAATCATCGTCACGAGTGGCTTGTTTCTGTCGAGTCACCGACGGGCGGATTTAAAACCCAGACTTCTGGTACTGCTGCCGACTTGTGTGGGGTCTTCCTCGCCTTACAATTATATGTATATATATATATATATATATATATATATAATTAGTAAAAGGAAAGGGGCGCAATCATCGGAAATATGAGCTGAGGTGGGAAAGGACCGACGCAATACCGCAACAGGGGCGACGGCTATCGGAGACGCGTGAAACTCCAGACCTATACGGAGCTGCGGACGGCATCTCCTACATAAAGCCCAACGCATCGGCGCAGATTTGTTCGGCGCGGTGAAGTGCCGGTGTTTCTGCAGATTCATGAGCTTGAGTGAAAGGTGGAACCTGGACGACGCACTCCGCAACCGTGGGCTGCACAGGCTACGGGAGACGCGTGAAAGATATCTGGTCGACTCACGGCGCAGCGGACCAGCCAGCCACCCCGTCTCCTACATAAAGCCCGACGCAGCGGCCGGCAGCTTTGTCGGCAGCGGTTGCACCAAGTGCGCACAGGCTAAATACTTCTGTTTCTGCAGATCGCGGAAATCATGAGCTGAGTGAAAGGTGGAACCTGGACGACGCAACTACCGCAACAGTGGGCTGCACAAGGCTATCGGGAGACGCGTGAAAGAAGGATATCTTGGTCCGACTCCTACGGCGCATGCGGACCAGGCAGCGACGCCCCCCATCTCCTACATAAAGCCCAACGCAGCGGCCGGCAGCTTTGTTCGGCAGCGGTTTGCACCAAGTGCGCACAGGCTAAATACTTCTGTTTCTGCAGGTAAGAGCTACGCTCTTGCAACACATTCGCGTTTTTTTTGTACCGCTGCCGAACAGAGTTGTGTCAGTTTTTTGCCTAGTGTGATTCGTTGTGCTGTGTTTCTTCACTGCGATTCGAGGAGGATGAGTACTCGCAGTGGAAAAAAGGCAACTGATGGTGCTGATGTTCACCTTAAGCAAGAGTTTGATGATTTCCGAAAGGAGATGGTTGATGAGTTCCGTAAGCTGAGAGATAGCGTTAAATATTGCAGTGACACTTGTGATGAGGTGACAAGGACTAACAAAGATGTGCAAGCTATGATGAAGGAAATAAAAAGACTAACAGCCAGCAATCGAGCATTAAAAGAAGAGAACCACAGGCTTACGCAGCGAGTAGAAGAACTCGAGCAGTATGGGAGATCAAACAATTTGGAAGTAAAAGGCATACCAGACGACCAGGATGCCCAAGAAATGATTCTGAAAATGTCTGAAATATTCCGTGAGCCAGTCACTAAAGACGACATTGATGTGTGCCACAGGGTTCCTACCGCTAAACAAAACGAGTCGAATATAATTGTACGCTTTGTGCGTCGAGAGAAGCGCAACTCTTTTCTTTCCAAGGCCAAAAAGATGCGGATCACGACAACTGAAACTTGGCTGCACCGTACAAGGACCCGTCTACGTAAATGAACATTTCACTAGGCAAAATAAACAGCTTCTGCGTGCCGCGGTTGCAAAAAAGAAACAAGCCGGATGGAAGAACGCATAGGTGAAACACGGCAAAATCTTGGCGCGCAGAGAAGATAAGACGCCGATACTCCGAATTCGGACCCTAAGCGAAGTCGACAAGATAACTTCGGCCACATGAGCGGCTGGATTGTTTTTCTCGTTATAGACGGGTAAAGCTGTTTCACTATGGCAGTGGAACCTTCTGATCTGCAAACCAGTAATACAAAAAGAGTATGTGCATTCTTCACGTCAATGCGCGTTCATTAGAAAACAAGCATGAAAATCTCGATCTATTATTTGAAAGTTGTGGCATCTCGTTTGACACAATCATGGTTTCGGAAACTTGGTATACCAAACACTCCATTCCTTATTCGTACCGCCACTAGAAATGTTTTGTTTTGAGTCGTCCAGATAGGCGAGGTGGTGGTGTACTGTTATTAATCAAGAAGATGCAGAATACTCAGATTGTCGATGAATTTACCGTTTCCAACATAAAATATGAAATGTTAACTGTTGTAGATGGTTCAAAAATGTTTTCAGTGATTTATCGTCCGCCAAATGCGGATCCGCAATCTTTTCTCTGTTTTTTGAAAACCTTTTTAGATTTTGCATCTATTAACAAATACTCTCTTTTTCTTGGAGGTGATTTCAACATTGACCAGATTAAAACATCCAAACAGGGAAACGAATTGTTATCTATACTTGAGTCGTATGGTTTTAAGAATGTCATTACTGTCCCTACTCGCATAACACCATCTTCTGAAAGTCTTGTCGACCTCATTATCACAAATACTGATAATTTTGTTGGAAACAGTGGTACCCTAGCATATGAAATTAGGGACCACCTACCTATCTTTGCGATGATTCGTGACGATAAAGAAAATATAGCGGAAGGAAGGCCTCCAGCATGTTATCAAAGCATAACTAGTGTAACACTGAACTCATTTCGCACGGATATCCTGAATCATAACTGGAATGACGTGATTTTAAAAACTGATGCAGACTCAATGTACAATGCTTTAATGTCCGATATTGTTAACATTTATAGAACGCACTTTCCATACGTAACTGCCCCTAAGCCAAAGAAATGTCGCAAGCCTTGGATAACGAAATCCCTTTTTCATGAATTAAGGTAAAGAACCAATTTATACGCGGCGGTTGTACGCACAAAGGACTCGGATTAAATGGCGTGTTTTCAAACAATGCCGAAACAAACTAAATGCTAACTAAGAGCAGCAAAACGTAACTACTTTTCTACCTATTTTAACTGCGTATCAAACAATACTGACAAGTTATGGAAAAGGGTTAACTACCTTATTCGACCGAACGCTGAGACACCTGTTCAAAGTATGACAGTAAATATTCGCATTGTAAAGGCAAAGAGCCTTCAGATGTACTAAATACATATTTTGTTTCAGTAGGCGACCAGGGCGGCTGTCATATAAACAATTACCCGCGTCTGCATAGAACAGCAAATTTTACAAGCAGTATGGTATTTTTAAGTGCGAATGCACTTCTTAAGCGAGCCTGAATCGTCCGCCGCCGTCCGCATAGCAACAGCTGCGGGTGCGCGCGCTCCTCTTCTTCCTTGGCAACGGGGGGAGGTGGGCGCGCGCTGCCTGGCCGCTGACATGGCACATACCCACGTGGGGGATTGGCCAGGAATCTCCTCGTCTTCCTTGGCAACGGGGGGAGATGGGCGCGCGCTGCCTGGCCGCTGACATGGCACATACCCACGTGGGGGATTGGCCAGGAATCGGGCGTGAGAAGGGCTAATGCACCCGCTTAAACGAGTACTGACACGAAATTTCAAAGCTGAGATCCGCTCTAGCAATCAAGTACAACGACAAGACAAATAGGTGTCTGTGAATAAATGCATCTTTCTTTCTTTGTAGTTGTGTGTGTGTGTGTGATCTCTCTGTCGCGAACATTACCGAACCGCGCAAATTCAACTCGTGCATTCGCACTTTCACATTCTTCCCCTCGGGGAAATGCGGGGAATTTTTTTTCCAACCAATGAGGCTGAGATTATATATGCTTTTAGGGGATATAAAAATTCCAAATCGAGAGATTGTAACCATATGCAGATGGGCCCAGTTAAATATGTTATGGACGTTCTAGCTCCGATTCTGAAAATATTGTATAATTTAGCTTTAGAAACTGGCTGTTTTCCTTCTGAATGCAAATAGCAAAAGTTTATAGCAATATATAATGGCGGTGATATAAATAACACTAATAACTTAGGACCAATATCTATTTTGCCCATACTGTCCAAAGGCTTCGAAAAATAATACATTCTCGTTTGAGCGAGTATTTGGCGAAGCATTCACTTCTTTCCACCGATCAATACGGTTTTCACAAAGGCAAATCTACCGAACTAGCGCTGCTAACAAAAAAAGAGTACATTTTAGATGCATTTGAACGAAAGGCTGTCGTACTGGGGTTGTATATTGATTTCTCTAAAGCATTCGATTGCGTGAATCATAAAATACTACAATACAAATTAGACCAATATGGTGTACGTGGAAATGCAAACGAACTTCTTGAGTCCTATTTAAAATATCGATACCAGTATGTAAGCCACGAAGGTGTACAATCTGACAAGAAACGAGTAACCACTGGTGTACCTCAGGGGAGCACTCTTGGCCCTCTTCTGTTCCTTATTATCTAAACGACATTTTTCAACCTTTAGATGACACCCTTTAGATAGGCTATGCCGATGACACATCAATACTGTTGCGTGGGGTACATCAGGATAGCCTAATATACAGGGCAAATAAAATCCTAGAGCGGATCTCTAAATGGTGTGAAGAAAACTTTTAAAAATAAATACCAAAAAAACGCAAGCAATATTGTGCCGAGCAAAGAACACAGCCTTAAACATAAGATCATAGATATATTTAAATACAAATTATATTGAAATTGTTGGTCATGTTAAAACCCTTGGCGTTATTTTTCTGAAAATTTAACATGGGATATTGCAACGTTGAACACGTATGCAGCAAATTAAATAACGTTACTGGAATGTTAAATCGGAATCGCCACGTTTTTCCTTTGGCCGTAAAACGAGTTTGTACAATTGAACTTTTTTTACCCATGCTCAATTACGGTCATATAGTCTGGGCAACTACATCCAAAACAAACATAACTAACTAACTGTGTTTCAAAAACGAGTGATACGAATTATTGGTAATGCCCCCTACAATTCTCATACTCCTAATTATTTATTCCGCTCATACAATAATGCCAATTGATTATTTTTACCAATTTCGTCTCGCATGTACGTATCGGACATGTATTTCGTACGCGAATAAGCAGTTCACAAATTTATTTAATCTTGTCGAACGCCATTATGAATACAATACTCGAGAACAATACCCATGGATTCAACGTTTTTGTCGCACATCCTACGGATTGCAGTATTATCTTATAATAGTGCACTGCTTCTAAATAACCTGTCGTCATTGGATATTGATATTTCCACGCTGTCGACTCGTTCGTTACTTACGCATTTTCTTTCTATGTTCTTATCTCAGAATAGGTAATGCACTGTATTTTCTTGTTGGAGTTTTGTTGTACCTTTCCTTGTTATTTGTCTTCCTATGCCTCTTCAATTTATACTCAACGAAACGTGTGAAGTGATGATACATTATGTATGTTAAATGCCCATGATTTACTACCTAACGTAGATGCTTACCTAGTTTTTTGAGCTATGGTAAACATACTTTTGTCCTTTATAATATTTTGTAATTATGCATATGTATGTGTATATGCATGTATAGATGTGGATATGTATATGTATGCGCGTTTGTATTGCATTGCCCATAGTTTTCTTCGAAAATCTCTTAATTACCATTTGTATTACTTCATATCATCAAATTTCCACTTTTTGCGTTCTTATTCCAAGTTGGAAAATACTTGGTATTACCAAAACCGTACCGGAAAAAATAAAATGGGGGTCTTGGGCTCCGGCAAGCTGCAAATGTGCAGCTTTTCCCTATTCCTCCCTCTCTTTCCGAAGAGAAAAATAAAGATTTAATTTGATTTGATTTAAAAAACATAACAAGGTTACTTCGAAAACATAGCTTTACATCGACGTTTCGGACAGGGGTCCGTCCTTTATATATATCTATATATATATATATATATATATATATATATATATATACATATATATATATCTATATATATATATATATATATATATATCTATATATATATATATATATAGTGTAACGCCTCATATACTTGGACATGTGTACGACGAATGGGCAATCCCTGAGCTAGAAGAGGAAGAGGAACGATCCTCAAGCGTGTGCGTTTGGAGCCGTTCGTTCCTGTGAAGCTTCGCCGTCCTGTCCAGGAAATAAACCTCCCTTTTACCGTAACAGACTTGGTGGAAGGTGTTGTATGGTCAACCTCCAATGTCGATTGGCATCCGCAGCAACATCGCGGGCAATGCGCGTGAACTGGCAGCGCGAGAGATTTCTAGAACAGTTCGCTCTTGTAATAAACTGGTGACGCGGAGCTCCCGGGTCTGCCTCTTGCTTACGGCGTGCACCTGCGACCGTCCTTAAAACATGGTGTCAGAAGATGAGTGAGAGCATCGCCACAAACCCAGCCTGCAAGGACCACGGTAAACTGGACAACGCCCAGCAAGCCACGACGGACCGCCGCAACACCGCGCCGAGTTAGGCCTTGCGGCCTTTGCCTCCATCAAGAGGAGTGACTGCAAAGCCACGGAAAACAGAGGCCACACCGACCAACAGAAACGCCTTCAGTTGCTTTTCCAAGTATGTCGTCGTTCATTATTCAGCCTCCCGATCCCTTTTGCTTTTCTTCACCCAACGAGTGGCCCAAATGGCGGAGAAGGTTTGAACGCTTCTACACGACGTCAGGCCTAAGCGCGAAGCCGGAAGAACACCAAGTAGATGCCTTGCTCTACATCATGGGGGACAAGGCTGAGGACATCTTCAGCACATTTGAGCTCGCCCCAGACGAAGCAAAGAAATTTAGCATCGTGATGGACCGCTTCGAGAAATACTTCATTCCTCGCCGCAACGTGATCTACGAGCGAGCACGCTTCAACACGCGGGTGCAAGAAGAAGGGGAGTCTGCCGAAGACTTTGCGACGGCGCTTCACGCACTGTCCCAGCATTGTGAGTACGGCAGCCTTCAGGAGCAACTGGTCCGTGACCGCTTAGTCGTGGGTATTCGTGACAAGAAGTTGTCTGCCAGACTGCAGCTCGACCCCGACCTAACGCTTCAGAAAGCCCTGGAATCAGCACGCCAGCTCGAAACGGTCAGGCAACAGCAGGCAGAGCTTCACCCCGACCTGCCAACCGTCAACAAGGTGGGCGCTACACGTCGTGCACAGCGGCAAGACACACGCAAACCACCTTCTGACTCGAGTCAAGGCAGACCCACGGCTAACACATCTCAGGTCCCTAGGCCTTGCCGTTGGTGTGGTAGAGGTTCGCACTCCCGATCTACCTGCCCAGCAAAGGACGCAAAATGCAACTCGTGTCACAAAAAGGGACACTTTTCGTCCGTATGCCTCTCCAAAAGGGTGGACATTGTTCAAGGCGCCGATCAGGAATCCAAATGTGCGTTTCTTGGCACCGTGAGTTCACCTGGCATCCACAACTGGGAAGCTACCATCATGGTACAAGGACAACCTTTGAAATTTAAAATAGACACGGGCGCAGATGAAACTGTACTCTCTCCAGAAGCCTTCGAACGACTTCAACATCGCCCCACTTTGGCCAAGTCTCAACGGAAGCTCCACGGGCCAGATGGACGGTCGTTGTCTGTACGGGGAGTAGCACGACTGCAACTAGCGTTCCGAGATCAACAGACCACCGAAGATGTCTACGTTCTCGAGGAAGTGCGCTGCCCTCTCCTCGGCAAGCCAGCAATTGAAAAACTCCAGCTGATCACCTGCCTCAACTATGTCAGCCACACGGTCAACCCTAAAAAGGAGTTTCCGTCACTTTTCACTGGCCTAGGCACTCTACCAGGGAAGTACGTCATTCGCCTTCAAGATGGAGCGACACCGTTTGCACTGTGCTCACCCCGACGCATTCCCATTCCCGTTTATGAGAAGACAAAAAAGGAACTGGAACGAATGGAACAAACAGGCGTCATTTCTCGAGCAGATGAGCCAACACAGTGGTGCGCTCCAATGGTGCCGGTGGTGAAGCCCACAGGAGCCATACGTGTGTGTGTGGACTTCACAGAGCTCAACCGGTTTGTGCTAAGGGAATGGCACCCGATTCCTTCGGTTGAGCACACTTTAGGACTTCTCTCTGGAGCAAGAATTTTTTCAAAACTGGATGCCAATTCAGGTTTCTGGCAGATTAAGCTCGCGGAATCAAGCAGGAAGCTAACGACATTTATCACACCATTTGGAAGGTTTCACTTCAATCGCCTCCCATTTGGCATTGCCTCAGCCCCTGAGATATTTCAGAGACAGATGAACACCATCTTGGAAGGAATACCACGGGTCTTTTGTCACATGGATGACATTCTCGTTTGGGGAGCTACCACAGAGGAGCACAACGATACTCTTCGTACAGTTCTACAACGCCTCGCCCACGCGGGAGTCACGCTCAATGAGGCCAAGTGCGTGTTCAACGTCCGAGAGCTTATCTACTTGGGACACAAAATCGACCAGGAAGGCATTCGACCGGATGAAGCCAAAATCAAGGCAATCACAGAGATGAAAGCCCCGACGAACAGAACAGAGTTGCAAAGAGTACTAGGTATGGCAACATACCTAGCTCGGTTTGTTCCCAACCTTGCGGAGGTGTTACAACCTCTCACTCTGCTCCTGTCCAAGAAACAAGAGTTTGTCTGGGATTCATATCAACAAACCGCTTTTGACAAGTGGAAGCAGCTTCTCACAACAAGCCCAGTCCTCGCTGTCTATGACCCTGCCAAGGAAACAGTCGTAACAGCAGATGCTTCTTCATTTGGAGTTGGAGCCGTTCTTCGCCAACAACAGGCTAAAGGGAACTACGCAGTTATTGCCTACGCTTCTCGCCTGTTGACGGACACAGAAAGACGCTACGCGCAGATCGAGAAAGAAGCTCTAGCGCTCGTCTGGGCTTGTGAGAAGTTCTCAGACTACCTCGTCGGTAAACAGTTCCGTTTGGAAAGCGATCACAAGCCGCTCATTCCAATATTCACCTCCAAAGCATTGGATGGTCTCACGCCAAGGCTGCAGCGTCTGCGAATGCGCATGATGCGCTACTCCTACGACATAACGTACGTGCCAGGGAAAGAACTTCTTGCTGCAGACGCATTGTCACGTGCACCGCTCACGGCTACAGATCCCTGGGATCTAGCGGAAGAAGTCGAGACCTTCGTACGTTTCGTGACATCGAGCGTGCCCATCAAAGTGCCATGCCTGCAATGGCTTAAGGAGTGTCAACAGGAAGACAGTTTGTGCATACAACTAAGGAGGTTTTGTAGCAAACAATGGCCACCTAGAAGAGACCTGTGTCCGGAGGCCAAGCAGTTCTTCCAGTTCCGTCACGAGCTGTTTCATGAAGATGACATTCTTTGGTATGGGACCCGAGTAGTAGTTCCTAACTCATGCCGACCAGCTATCCTGCGGCTACTGCATGAGGGACATTTCGGAATAACGAAGACGCTGGCAAAAGCAACAGATACAGTCTGGTGGCCTGGAATTTCACGGGACATCGAAGACGTCGTTAAGCGTTGTCATAAATGCGCCGAAACCACCCTCAACAGGAAAATGCCGCTCAAACCAACACCATTTCCAGAAAGACCCTGGCAGCGGATAGCAATGGATCTTTACTTCCAACACAACAAGTGGTGGCTGATCATCACAGATTATTACTCCAGATATCCGGAGATCGCACGTCTTGATCAGCTATCGGCAGCGACGGTGATAACCCACTGCAAGTCAATCTTCGCTCGCCATGGGATACCCGAAGTTGTTGTCACAGACAATGGACCTCAGTTCTCCAGAGTTTCCAGGTCAGAATTCGCCACCTTTGCTCGTGACTACGGGTTTCAGCACGTCACCTCAAGCCCTCACTACCCTCAGAGTAATGGAATGGCAGAATCAGCCGTGAAGATCATTAAGGCATCGACTTCGAAGACGAGAGACGTCTACACCACTCTTCTGGCTTACCGGACAACACCGCTTAGAAACGGCTACAGTCCGGCCCAACTACTGATGGGACGCCGCTTGCGTACTAAGCTACCCATGGCGTCCAAGCTGCTGGTTCCTGAGCTGCCCGACGTCCAAACTGTCCAAAAGTTCGAACAAGCGGATAAGGAACGCCAGCGTAAAGCGTACGATCGACGCCACGGCACACGAGACCTCCCCGACCTTTTCGACGGAGATGATGTGTGGATCGCAGACCTTAAGAAAAAGGGGACAGTGGTACAGGCTGCAGCCGAGCCGCGATCGTACATCGTCGACACGAAAGATGGAGTTGTGCGTAGGAATCGAACGCACCTTGTTCCTCTCCCTCAAGATGACCCTGGGTCAACTCATGAAGCACAAGGAACTTCACTACAAGATGGAACCACTAGGGAGGAAGGTGCAACGAGATGCCAGGATACATCACATAGCCATAGCCGCTGTGGACGCTGTGTCATTCGGCCGAAGAAGTATACGGCCTGAACCTCCCTCGCTCGTTTATTTCGGAGGGAGATGTTGTATGGTCAACCTCCAATGTCGATTGGCATCCGCAGCAACATCGCGGGCAATGCGCGTGAACTGGCAGCGCGAGAGATTTCTAGAACAGTTCGCTCTTGTAATAAACTGGTGACGCGGAGCTCCCGGGTCTGCCTCTTGCTTACGGCGTGCACCTGCGACCGTCCTTAAAACAGAAGGTGCGGGGGTAACGCAGCGGACAACGGCGTCACTGGATCTTCGCCGAAGCCGTCGACTAGCTGGCCTCTCGCCCGTCCGAGAAGTCATGGCGCCCCTGGCTTAAGGCAACTCTTCGGCGACACCGCCCGGCGGCTGGCAGCTGCAAACGAGAACCACGGAAGTTTGAAGGCAAAGCGGAAGAAGACGTCGATGACTGGCTCACCCATTACGAACGAGTGAGCAAGTACAACCGTTGGAATGCGGCAGACAAGCTTGCAAACATCGTATTTTCCTTGGAGAAGACCGCCCTGGTGTGGTTTGACAGCAATGAAGCGAAATTAACGACGTGGGATCGGCTAGTACAGTTAATGAAGGAAAGGTTCGGTGACGCTGAAGCCAAGAAGAAGCGAGCGGAGCAGACTCTTCTGCAGCGAGCTCAAGTCCCAGGGGAAAGCTGCACCACCTACATTGAAGAAATTCTGCAGCTTTGTAGAGTAGTGAACGCCGAAATGCCTGAGGACGACAAGGTGGGCCATCTACTGAAGGGAATTGCTGAGGACGTCTACACATTCCTCATTAGCAAGGAGCATTTGGACACCGTGTCGGATGTAATTCGGCATTGCCGCAAGTTCGAAGCGCAAAAAAAACTGCCGTATAACTCCAAAGTTTGGCCGCTTATCCAACGTGACTACTGTAGCAAGCGTTGACAGCACGTCTCCCGCTGATCTCGCGGCTACCATATGGCAAATAGTCCGTGAAGGGTTGCGGCTACATGAAGACGTCCAAAGCAAGGCAGCAAGCTTCTCTGAACGCTATCTGACGAAAGAGGCTGCGTGCCGGTGTCCTTGTGTCCACAGTGAATGCATGAATCCGTCCATCAACGCTGCAAGCATTGAGCCCCACCGAGCCGCGGGAAATTTTAATGGTCCCTATCACAGGGACGCACATTTTTGGGCCGCCAGGTCGTTTTCCTCGTAATCTATATACCGACTTTTAAGAACCGAATCTACAACTGGATCACTCGAACACAGGAAACTACGAGGTTGGCCAGCGTGCCTACCAACCAGATATGCGATATGCTTCTTTTGAACGGTCAGATACGGGGCGTCGGCCACCTGTTTGCTATCGCAGTGGCATGACGGGGCACATCCAGCGATTCTGCCGTCGTCGACGCCAGCTGCCAACATACAGGGCCCCAGACGCATACCCTCAACGTTTTTCCTACAGGCTTGACTCATCGTGGCATCCAGGAGTACTTTCGACCCCCTCCGGACAAAATGCGCAGCGAAGTGGTTCTCCTTCATCGGATCGCAGCATGAAACCACCCACAATGCGCCCGAGGAGGTCGCCATCGCCTCGCCGCCGACCGATTTCACCACCCCCGGAAACTAACCAGTGCGGCCGATGGGGGTGAGGTCGCTAGACCGTCTGTAATCGATAAACCTCTGCCTGTTTCTATGGACAAAAACAAAGTTCAAGTTTCGGTCGATGGAGTTTCAACAATGGCTCTAGTGGACACTGGAGCCACCGTTTCTCTATTGAGTTATGCGTTCAAGGAAATACTTGGCCGCAAATTAATGTTCAGCTGGGATCAGCCTCTTTCGTTCCGGGGAGTTGGTGGCGAATGGCTCCGACCTATGGGTGTTTGTAGTGTGTACGTCTCGGTGGCCGGGAAAACGTTTACAGTGTTGTTCGCGGTGCTTCCCAGTTCCACACACGACGTCATTCTCGGGATGGACTTTTTACGGGACTGTGGGGCAACTGTTGACTGTGGCGCCGGTGAACTTTCAGTGATCAGTCTTCTCTTTCCCTTGTCTGGCGACGATTCTCCAGCTGAAGAAATTCTGATTGTTTGTGGCGACGTGGTTCTGCCAGCACACACAGGATCGCCCATCACGGTGACCGCTTCTGACATCCCTGTCAGCTCCCTGTGGAGCCACTGGCCGGGAACTGTGCGAAGAAAGACGTTTTGTTGCCGCGGTGCTTTATTTCTACGTAGTTCTACCTAGAGGCATGAAACTTGCCCGTTTTGAGGCTCACGAGAGCGCGTCCTGTTGCTCTGGTGTGTGAAAGTGAGCCTCAGGTTGCCACTAGCGGCGTGCCTGATTCTAAATTTCTGGCATGATTGACACATCACTCTCCTCAACTGAGCGTGCTACGCTGTGACCGTTCTACCCGACATGCTTCTTTGTTTGACTTCGCCCAAGACGACACCAACATCCGGATCCCGTCTTCACGTGCGCGTCACAGAATTGAAACTGGCTCGGCACGTCCAATTCGACAAAAACCCTAGCGAGTGGCCCCATATGAACGCAAGGTTATAGCGGATCAGGTCAAAGAAATGCTGCAAAAGGGTGTTGTGCAAGAGTCATCTAGTCCATGGGCTGCACCTGTCATTCCTTGTCAAGAAGAAAGATGGGTCATGGCGATTTTGCGTGGACTATCGGCGCCTCAATTCCATTACGAAGAAAGATGTATACCCGCTTCCTCGAATAGACGACGTAATTGACTGTATGCACTCAGCGTCCTACTTCTCGTCCGTGGACCTAGGATCCGGATATTGGCAAATCCCGATGGAACCTGCACACAAGAAAAAAACGGCCTTCGTCACTCCTGACGGTCTTTTTGAATTCAACGTGATGCCGTTCGGATTATGCAACGCTCCGGCAACATTCGAGAGGTTCATAGACACGATTCTCCGGGGATTGAAGTGGGAAATTTGTTTGTGCTACCTTGATGATGTACGTAATTTTCGGGCGAACGTTCGATGAGCACAACTGCCGCGTGGATACCGGCCGGAACTGCCTGCAGAGTGCCGGCCTCGTTTGAATTCCAAGAAGTGCCGTTTTTGGCGAGCGTGAAGCGCTGGTTCTTGGCCACATGGTTGACAAGGATGGCGTCCGGCCTGATCCTCGGAAGATTGAAGCTGTCGGCAACTTCGAGCAACCACGCTCAGTGCCTGAGCTCCGCAGCTTCCTGGGGTTGTGCTCATACTTTCGTCGCTTCGTTCCTCGGTTCGCGGACTTGGCATCGCCACTTACGCACCTTTACATGACAACGTCCCATTTCATTGGACACCGGAATGTGAGGCTTCGTTTTCTCAGCTCAAATTTCTTCTGACAGCCGGCCCTATTCTGCGTCACTTCGACCCTTCCGCGCCCTCTGAGATACACGCTGACGCGAGTGGAATCGGTGTTGGCGCAGTGCTCGTTCAAAAACATAATCATGTTGTGCATGTTGTCGCTATGCTAGCCGATGCCTGAGCAAAGCCGAGCGAAATTATACGGTAACGTAGCAAGAGTGTTTGGCAGTTATTTTGCTGTCCAGAAGTTTCGCTCATACATATACGGACGCCCATTTACTGTGGTCACTGACCACCAAGCTTTGTGTTGACTCACTGGACTTCGCGATCCAGTTGGTCGTCTAGCCCGATGGGCCTTGCGTCTACAGGAATATGACTTTGTTGTGCGCTACAAGAGCGGTCGCCAACACGCGGACGCCGACTTGCTTATCTCGGCTTCCGGCCTCTGAACCCGAAGCAGACGCTGACAACTTTGACGATTATCTGCCAGTGGTTAGCTCCAACTTTCCTGATGCTGAAACTTCATCGTGGAGCAGCAAAATGACTCCAGCCTACAACCGCTGTTTGAAGTTGCTCATGGTTCCAGTTCGTCTCGCCGCTTCGTTATGCGGGACCGGCTGCTTTGGAAGACGAACTACCTCCGTGGGGTGCCCGTTTTCTTCTTGTTGTGCCAACACGCCTGCGTTCGCAAGTTCTGCGCAGAATGCACGACGACGCTACTTCCGGTCATTTGGGAACGGCGCAAACCTTGCATCGCACAAAAGAACGCTTCTTCTGGCCGAATATGCATCGCACTGTACCTTAGTACGGTAACCAGTTGTCAAGAGTGCCAGAAATATAAGCGCCCTACCCATGTTCCATCGGGACTTCTTCATCCAGTTTGCACCTCCAAGTTCTCCGTTCGAACAAGTTGGCATCGACCTGCTAGGTCCGTTTCCGCGCTCTTCCACTGGTAATAGATGGGTCATCGTTTGCGTCGACCATCTTTCGCGATACGCGAAAACCGTGGCTGTTCCGACCGCCACCGCTGCTCAAGTGGCACTGTTCATGCTGCACTTTCTCATTCTTCGGCATGGTGCTCCTCGGGTGATAATCAGTGACCGCGGTCGCCAATTTGTTGCAGACGTCATTGAAGAGCTTCTACGTCTTTACACTTCTCGTTTCCGCCACTCCACACCATACCACCCTCAGACGAACGGCATGACCGAACGCACAAACAGAACTCTTACTAACATGCTCGCCATGTACGTCGACTCGGACCAAAAGAATTGGGACGAGCTGTTGCCTTTTGTCACATATGCATACAACACTGCGACGCATGAAACCACAGGTTATAGTCCGTTCTTCTTGCTGCACCGCTCGTGTTCCTCGTAATACTCTGGACTCTATCTTGCCGTTTTTGCTGCATTGTGAGCCCTTGGTTGCGAAGACGCTGTGCCTTGCCGAAGAGGCTCGCCGCCTTGCAAGACTCCGAACTGTGGCGTCGCAGACGCGTTCTAAGAAGCTGCTACGACAGTCGGCACCAATTCGTCTCTTATGCAAAAGGTGACTTGGTCTTGCTATGGACCCCAATACGAAAGCGCGGCCTGTGCACTAAGTTTTTGTCACGCTACACAGGCCCATTCATTATTGTTGATCGCTTGAGCGACGTCACGTACGTTCTGTCAGGGCTCACAAGACGCAACTGGCTCACATCGCCCGCTTGAAGCTGTTCATTCCAGGCTGTGAACAGTGACTCACCCTCCGGGTTTCGTCTGTGAAAGGGGAGAATTGTAACGCCTCATAGACTTGGACATGTGCATGACGGATGGGCAATCCCTGGGCTAGAAGAGGAAGAGGAACGATCCTCAGGCGTGTGCGTTTGGAGCCGTTCGTTCCTGTGAAGCTTCTCCGTCCTGTCCAGGAAATGAACCTCCCTTTTACCGTAACAATATATATCTATAAATATAGAAGGATAGGCCGGCAGTCCTACAACGCCAAAAGAACATAGCGGTGTTGTTAAGCTCTTTTTTACTACGGTTAGTGACGTTACATTTTTAAATATACGTAAGCTAGAAGGAAAGAAAGAAAAACACGCGCCCAGAGTCGTGACCGAACCCACGCCTTTCGATTAGACCTAGAATGCCTTACCGATTCGGCTATCTCGCGAGTGTGTTCTCCACTCTCTGGGGTATTTATATCTACTATAACTGCATCTGACGCTTGAGGGTGTAATTAGCGCAACTCTGAATGCGTGGGGAGAAGGGGACCTTCTTTTCAGCCCCCGGGCGTGACTAGAGCGTCTACACCCTGTCATGAGCGGGTAACTGGCGGGAAGCCCTCTCATGCTACCTAGGCATCAAGGCTGCCAGAACCAAGACCATCGCTAGGCTTTCGCAGAATACTATTGTTAGGAAATGAGAGGCTCGTTGAGGAAATGTAGAAAGATAGGTCGCCAGTCTAGAACGCCAAAAGAAGCATATGGTATTCTTATGCTCTTTTCTACTACGGTTAGTGACGTTACATTTTTAAATATACGTAAGAATGAATGAATGAATGAAACGTCATTGACACAGGGATGGCCACTCGGCCTATGTGGGGGCGGGTGGGGAGAGGGCGGTTGGAAACCAAGGCGGGGTTGGAAATCCCGCGAAAGAACTTGCAGCGTTCTTTCTGTGGCTACCAACAAAAAAGCCCTAAAACCTTGTAAAGACCCGTAACAATGCAAACCAATCGCCAGATCAAGCAGCGCACCTGGAGTTCCCCAAGGCCCGGACCCAGGGCTCTCCGCCACAAGCGCACCTCCGTCGGAAAGCCTGCAGTCGATCGAACCCAAGCACTGGAAATCAGAACTCAACCAACGGCGTTCAACGAGCAGACAGCCATCTTACCCCCCGCCGAGCACGAAAGACTGTGAGATGCTGGAATCCAGTCCACAAAACGAGATAAGCTCTGCCACCCCCGCCGTCAAAAGGTACGATCGCCGAAAACACTGTGCCTCTGCATGTCACATTTGCATAAATTGACCACCTGCACCCGCAAATGTTCCGACCTTCTATCCCTCAGATGGCACGCGTGAGCATCTGCTGACGCCTAATTTTTGAAGAAAAACAATTGACAAGCGGGTGCACCATGAACTACATGTGCGTACACTCAAAATAAATCTAAATGCAAAAATCGCCCCCGGGGCCTTCTTCTATCATTAACACCATCGATGGATACTTTTAACAAACGTGAAACACAATATTGGAACGAAATTCTTAAATCCGCAACACTTCGGCTAACTAAAATCGTAGGGGATCATCGGGATAATACAGTCACGTCTCTGGGGGGGAGAGGAGCTTCGTGCTTGGAATAATAGTGTTATTTGTGCGCTGGAGGCCAGCGAACTAGAACCTTTCGAGAAAAAGAAGACAGATGAAATAATGAGAATTAAAATTAAAAAATTGTCAAGGTATAAAGTTCCATACTCGAACAAGTTTTCTGAAATGAATTCAGCTCCGCACCACAGGGACATTGGGCATCCTAACATTACACCACCAATTCGGCCCTGCAAGTCAAAAGAAACGCCAAAACCTCAAAAGAGCATAGATGAAAACATATTTAACTTCTCCGGGTTACAGCTTACTATTCATGAGCGGTCGTTTCTCGCGCGGACTGACATTTTGCCCAAGTACCTGCCGATACAATCAGTTTGGCTTGCTGAAATATCTGGACAATTTCTTACAGGATTTGCGCCTAGAAGAATATTTTTTCGATAAGCCAGAGAAAGAGCGCACTGCCCCAACCTCCCTCAATGTAGGGTGGCAGTGGACACCAAAATCGGAGCCGGAAAAAAACTTGGACTGGTATATTAAGGCCATTCAAAGAGACGTCCTTTGGGCTTATAACGCTCGCAAACCAGAGGACCGGAATCTTTCTAAAAAGGAGCGCGAGGCATTTAAGGAACTGGGTAATCGAACAGACATTGTCCTAAAACCGGCCGATAAAAGGGGAGGGATTGTAATACTTAGTAAACCAGACTACATTCAAGAAGGCCACCATCAGGAAAATAACGAATTTTTGTACCAAACACTTGACGCAGATCAAACTGTTGAACATCAGAAAATATTAACAACAACACTAACTAATCTTGTCAAAATTGGGGAAATCGAGAAATGCCCCTGTAAAGCACTTACAGCAGCACACGCAACGCCAGGAAGGATTTACATGCTGCGCAAAGTTCTTAAAGAAGCGAACCCTGGTAGACCAATAATTTCGGGAAGATGCACTCTCACCGAACCAATATCAAGCTACATAGACTCCCTCATTAAGAAAATACCTGCCACCCATTCGGCGTATCTTCGTGATATAATCACTTCCTACGAAAAATCGACAGCAAAAAAATCCGTGAGGGCGCCTTCGTTGTACCTGTAGATATAACTTCCCTGTACACAAATATACCTCACCGAGATGGGATTGAAGCCCTGGTTGAATCCTATAGCATACATCGGGATCATGATTCTCCAAGCCCACAAGTTATTGAAACTTTGACAAAGGTAGTGCTGGAGTTAAATAGCTTTGAATTCTACAATCAGTATTTCCTACAAATAAACGGCACTGCGATAGGAACTAGTATGGCACCCAACTACGGTAATATATTCATGTATGATCTCGAAACAAAATTCTTATCAACCCCTGAAATTAAGCCATTACTTTACAAACGCTTTCTGGACGATGTATTTCTTATTTTGACCGGTACGGAGGAGGACCTAATCGACTTCATTGAGTGTTTCAACAAGGCCCATCCACGCAGCGCATTCACTTATACCTATTACACCACAAAAATCAATTTCCTTGACGTGCATATAAATATAGACACAGGAGAATTTATCACTACTGTGTACAAAAAACCCACCGCCAGGCAGCAGTATTTGCATTTTGGCAGTTGTCACCCGCGCCACTGCAAAACAAGTATCCCATATTCGCAGGCCCACAATTCAGGAGATTTAGTTCCCGCACCGAGGACTTCGAGGTAAACGCAAAAACCTTGCGCAATGTGCTCACGAAGCAACAATACCCACCACCCATAGTCAACGACGCTATTGGCAAAGCGGCCAACCTTGATCGCAAAGAGTTGCTGCACCATGAAAAAAGACTAAACCAGAAACGGAGAAGAAACCTAGTTCTGCCCTTCGGGAGCCATTCCCCGAACATAAACAAAATCTTCAAAAAGCTATTCAACATGCTACAACAAGGTGAACGGCTATCGAAAATCTTCCCCAACCCTCCTCGTGTCGTATACAGGCACCCCAGAAATATTAAAGATTACCTTGTACACGCCAAAACTGAGAGGGCACCCACAGGTGGGTGTGAACCATGCGGAAAGGCACGGTGCCGCGTATGTAAACACATGCAGACAACCACGGTGCAGAAAGCACCAACTTCCATTTCAAACATCTAATTCACGCGACACTCGACGGCGAATCTTCTAATGTGGTGTACCTTCTTGAGTGCGGTGTTTGTGGCATTCAATACATTGTTCACACGGTCAGGGCCTCCCGCATGCGCTTCAACAACCATCGCGCACATGTGCGTTCACTCCCGGATCTACCCTTAACCCGAAATATTAACTCCGAAAACCACCCATTCGATTCCATCAAAGTCAGACTTTTACAGAGTGGATTTTCAACTGCAAGAGACCGCGAACAACGTGAATGTTACATAATTCACAAATTCAATACCGTAAAGGCAGGAATGAATGTTAGCCCGGGCATTATGTCGTCAATACATGCTGTTGAAAATCTGGTTGCGGAATATCTGGCTGCGGATACTTGGCTAGTCAATGCAAAATCTCACGGAGCCATCTTCTTTCCTACCAAAACGATTGGAGAAGACCGACTTGACGAAGGCCCAATGATGTTGTGTTTTAGCTTATCTGCCCCATTTTACTCAATTATCTTTCTTTCAGAGGAAGAGACACGATAGCGGCTGCAGTGAACAATAGTGAACCCATCCGTTTGAATTCGATGCGGGGTGGTTTTTGTTTGGGTGAAAGGCTTTGAATGGGAATCAAAGGAGCCCCGATGCTTGTTTAAAACTTCCATACTGCCAGAGTCTCAGCTTCGTTAAGGACGGGGCGGATAGTGAGTGCGAGTGAAGACTTAGAGGCGGTTGGCTGCGGCAAAAAGCAGGGGCAAAGCTGAGGCGGAACTGCTCGGAAGAATGGTGATCTCGTTGTCGGACACAGAAGCGATAGTTGAGTCTTCTGGAAGTACAACTGGTGCTGGTACAATGTTATGTACAGGAATTATTGCTCTGTCGTGGGAAAACCGGATGAGGCAGGTAGCAACGATGATGCCATGAGAAAGGAGGCGGCCAGACGGGATGGCTAGCATGTCAACATAATAGGTGTTCCAGCAGAAACCGAAAGGACGCACTCGCGGCGCGGAGGTACAACATAGTCGTCAGTCAACACCAGGCGAAAGGAACAAGTTTTAGAGAGCACAGAATGTTCTCTGTCAGTTAGGCTGATAGCGGGCGAGCGAGAACAGATTATAGCATACTTCGAAAACAGGAAGTCCCAGCCAAGTAAGGGAACGAGGGAAGCACGGCACAGTGGATGTCGTGAGACACTCTCTCAATACAAACGGGAACTGTACACTGTCCTGGGATCGTTTGGACGCCTTCTTAACGCTATGCAAAAGAGGGCCCTATGATTGAGCTTTAACTTGTCCTAGCCTTTCACAAAAATCAGCATGGATAATCGTGACACTGACCCCAGTGTCCACCAACGCGTTAACCAAAATTGCTTCAACTGACACGGACAATAAGTTTGACGGATGTTATGGAGGTATTTGTGTCGTCCCAATGGATGCAGCTTTCTCAAAAAAAAACGGCATGTGTAGTTTTCCGAGTCGTGGTTATCATCCTGCACAACACGACGTAGGAGTGAAACCGAACGACGGAACGGGAAGGGAGATCGACGCCGAGGCTCGCGAGTATTTCGAGGAAAATCAGTAGAATCAGCAGGAGGCCGGAAACGACGTGCCCGAGACTGGTAGGCTTGCTGTCAGTAATTGAAGCGGTGGTGCATTTCATCGCTGTCGTAGTTGTCATAGACACGTCGTTCATCCTGCAGGCGCCGTCAGAAAATCGGACAATGTGGCCCCGTATTCCACAGTAAAACACACGGGTCGATTTGCCGGCGCCTCTGAACGGGTCTGTCGCCATGTGGGGTAGTACGGTCGTAGCCCATGAGCGGAGGGGAACGCAAAAGCATACAATGGGTGGCGGTGAGAGCTGACCGGCGCCAGAGGGACGGGAGGGAGTCCAGCAACTTCACAGTAGGTCGGCGTGGCCAACGCAGCCACAAGGCTGGGAGGTGCATGACTGGTCACCGACGAGAGCTCTTCGTTCATGATTTCTCGCAGTCCTGGCGTCTCAGCGGAGTAGAAACAGTTGGGTGCACATGAGGGCACCTGGTTTTTCAGTTGTTCCCTGATTATGGACCGTATAAGAGAGCAAACATCTTTATCTCCAAGCTGCTGAACTGGTGTTTCTGGCTGGATGCACAATGCACACTCTAGGCACTGGAAAGTGGCAGTCACAACGAAAGATCGGAAGATTTTGGAGTGCAGGGGCAATGAATGCAAACTGCTCGATACCTTTCAGAAGGCCATGCACTCCATCAGCCTCGGTCATGTCCTTGTGAACGCTGTAGCACAGCGCAAGGACATCTTCTAATATGGAGTGTACGTTTCATTCGGATGTTGCAGGCGGACCGAAGGTGTTTTCTTCGCATTTCAGGAACGTGCAGTCGAGGACCCGAAAATGAGGCGCAACTCTAAAGTGAAGCCGTCCCAATCAGTGATGGTACTTTTGTTGTTCAAATACCATGTTTCGGCTACCTCCGTGAGGGCAAAACGGGCGTTTCATAGCTTAACCTTATCGTCCCAACCTTGAACGTACTCGACCCTTGCGAAGCTGCCTAGACAGTTTTCAACATCTTCACCCCGACCGCCAGCGAAGCTCGTGGGATCACGTTGTCGGCTCGTGACGAAGCACTGCACAGGAACGGGGGATGAAGTGTTGGCCGACTCCTGCATCATGGGCTTGTTCAGACGTGCTAAACAGAGACCCGAGCGGAGCTCCATGAGTGACAACAGAGAGATACAGAGCGGGTACCGAGACGCACCCTCCACCACTTGAAGACAAGCGCTACTAACGGCGTTTATTGAGGCGTTCAAGCAGCAAGCACCCCAAACACATGATGACGATGCTCACATCCATCGAAGAAGATGAAACAGTGTCGCACGGGCTGGTGCTGATGACTATGTAACGATGAAGACGAAGTGCGGGAATTGTCTTCCGGAATTTTCCACCGCAGGAGTCTGGTCAAGAATGCTCACAGTATTTAAATTTTGCATGAGAAGGAAAAGAAGAAAAACAAGTGTCCACAGTGGGGACCGAACCCACGCGGCATTCGTAAGGCATTCGAGTTAATACAAAAAGGCATGGGTTGGGCTCCCACTGCAGACGCAAGTTGTTTCCTTACTGTGTAACGCAACTTAATTGCAATATACAAATGTTAATTGCAATATACGTTGTAAACAAATAAACCAAACCATTCCACTATACCTCCTGTGGTGTTACTTTCAGCCGACCTTTGTTGTCTGTGTATTTATTTATATATTTATATTTATATATATTCTTTGCGATTAAAAAAGTCTTCATCTCTTTCTATGACCCACCACAACCTCCCCTTTGCTTTCCGAGGTTTTCTGACTGCCAACCCTTATATATATATATATATATATATATATATATATAAATCTAGAGAAAGATAAACTCACAAAGCGCGCAGAAATAGTATAAGTAAGAGTCGGATACACAGCAAGAACAAGAACAATAACAAACAATGTTTACTTACGTAGCGGCAACGGGACTTGCCTTCATCAGAGTAAAGTTACATGATTTTGCTGTCGCAAACATTTCGAACACATTTCTTATATTGGTTTGCATAAAACTGTGAGGAGTGGAAAATGTTCAGAAATGGAGAGTGTGCATACAGTCAGGCTACGCCTATGTTATAACATCAATAAAAAAGGGGGGGGGGACGAGAGAGAGAAAAAGGGGTCGTGTTAACAATGCAGAGTTCAAGGTTGCACCATGACGGGTCAACGTATGTCGCGCGGGCTGCAAGTTCAGACAAAGGGGTAAACTGGACAACCGCGTTTTGAAAAGAAAGGGAAGAGTATACAGTAAGGTATTCAGTGGCTGGGGAGACTGTTTGGGGCGGAAGCGAAGATGGGTGAGCCCCCCAGGGATGAAGAGAATAGATAGGGGGCACAAAAGAGCATTTCACAGAAGCGAGCAACTGAACAGGAAATAGGTAGGGTCACAAAAGGTTAAACATGAATAGATCACAAAGAGTTAAACATTCCTAAGTGGTGGTGGGAACGAGGCGTCCCTCCCAGGACAAATGGCATTGTTGAGCCGCATTAGGCTAATAAAGCTGCTGTATTAGGAGAGTTTCTGCGAATTCTGATGGCAAACTCGCGGGTAGGAATAATGAACATACTTATAAAAATTATGAAGCCGCTAATTTTAATCGAGGGACAAGCACGTTAGTTTTCCGTAACTTTCATTAATACCAAGTGTAGCTGACCCAAACTTATAAATGAGATAAGATTCCCGAACCTCGCGGTCGTGGGGCATTTTGAAGGCGGATTCTAAAATCTTTGCTTTAAGATGGTCAAATGCATGCCCGCGACTGTTCACATGTCTTGACAGGGGCAAATAAGGACAGCTTTTTGCATGAGAGCGGTGATTATTGAACCGTATTCGGAAGGGCGTTTCAGTTTGGCCGATATATTGTTGCCTACAAACAGTGCACTCTAGAAGATATACGACATTAGCGGAGTCACAGTTAAAGTTACCTTTATATTTACGTAGTAGTCTGAAGCCGTGCTGGTAGCTCGCTGTATAGTGGTCATGTGTGGCATACTTTACATCAGGGTTTATTGCAGGGCATGCAGCCAGTAGTTGCCGGTCGGCTGATACGAGAGTTAGTAAGAAAGTCACCTAAATTCTTATTACGCCGGTAGACAACGCGTGGTGGTTCGGGAATATGCTTTTTAAGCGGTAATTTTGCATTAGGATATTGTGATGTTTTTTTAGCACGGTTGACACTCTTGGAGCGGAGGGTGAGTGGGTTAAAACTAAGTTAGTTTGCGGGTTCCCGTTCGGGGCTTTTTTCTTACAGATTTCGTTACGGTCTTATTGGTTGGCTCGCACAATAGCGTCGTCGATAACTTTTTCCGGGTATTTTTTTATTCAGGAGGGCGGTCTTGAGTTATCGACAGTTTGAGTCGAAGTCGGCTTGGTTTGAGCAAATTCTCCTAAATCGGTGGGCTTGGCTGTAAGGTATTGCTGTCTTGCAGTGTCTGACATGGCTACTTCGGAAGTGCAAATACTGCCGCGTGTCTGTCGGTTTTCTATTCAGTTTAGTTTGAAGCCGACCTTGGAATGGTAGTTGTTATGGAACGGGGCGCAGACGCGAGGCCATGGCTGAGCCGGACCGAGGTTTATTCCCTTCCTTCTCCTCTAGCCGATAGTAATGATAGTAGGCGGTTAGCCGCCTTTGTCCTCTTCTTCTTCTTTCATAATTCCGCAGCATACTCCCACCCCGATGATGACGCTAGTGTTGGGGAAATGCAGAATAGGTTAGTCCAGGTTTCGCCGTAGATGCATGGGTACTCCGATGTCAATTGCTTTGTACACGAGAGGTGGCAGATACATCCTTCTTTATCCTCCATCTATGCTTCGCGATACGATGCCTTCTTCTTGCTACTTTCTTGGCTACGACGGGGCATGCTGTTTTGCTCGAACCGGAGTGCCTAACGAACATGGATAAATCGTATTCTGGATGCAGCCTCAATCTTCTGGTCAGCGGTCCCTTTTCCCTTTTCTGTTCGCTTTCAATGTTCCTTTTGCGCACTGTCTGAGTATTTCCCACTTTCGTCTGCGTCATTGCCATTAACCTGGTTTTCCTTTCTTCTAGTGGTAGAACGGAGGCTTCAATTTCACGTGCTTGAATTCGCTTGTTCCGGGGTCTGCTAGTAAGCCACTCGTTCCGTGACGGCAGTGCACGAGTGAATCTCTTCCTGTCGTGACACGAAGAACCACTTCCATCCATTGACTTAATCTTCCTGTTGTCTATGTGCGATGGCTTCCTGTGCTTGCCCACGGGCGCATCCGAGTCCGAGATGGTATTTTCATCGCTTCGGCGGAATGCCACAGCCCCGGCTGCTCGGTCGAACTCGGTCTTGCTGGTACATCCCGCGGCCTGACTCACCGACGATGTTGGAAATGTGGGGTCGCTGTGCTTCTCCGTGTTCTCTTCCGCTAAACACGACGAACTCGCGGTTTCGGATGCAGCTCTTGTTGCGAATGGCAGTGCTACAATGGCCGCGTCCCTTTTCAGGGAGGTGCTCCCTCTGAAGGGATCCTGCGTCGGTTGAGGTGGCGATGTCTTCATCGCGGTGAACGACGTCCTCAACGTTGCCTGAGAAATTCGTTCCTTTAACGAAACCTTCGAGCGACTTATCGCGTATGAAAACTCTTCGCCTTCTTCTAAGTCTGCCACAAAACTGTCAAAGTCGAGAAGGCTCTGGATATGACCGTCCAGCTTTCGAAGTTCGTCTTGTTTTTGTTCTGCCTCACGGCACAAATCCATAAGCATACTGATATTCGGTGTTGACGATTGCAAGGCACGCACAGTTGTACTGGCTAATTCAGGTATGTCCGCCCGGAGGATGACCCGCGAAATTCGAAGTCTCTCTACGACCTCCAGTCATCAGAACCAGGGAGCGCAGCGAAGCAAGGGTCGGGATTGTCCGATGGGTGGGGCTCATCTCCGGTGTCTAGGAGAGGGGTCTGCGTCCAGCACGCAGCCATGGTAGGCAACGTTCAAGGGGTGAGGCCTGCGAAATGAGAAAATACGACGAACCTGAGGCCACGCACTACCTTGAAGGCGCTGCGCCGTAAAGACCGCTGGTCCGTCGTTCCCGGGTTTCACGGCACCAGAAATGTTATGGAACGGGGCGCAGACGTGAGGCCATGGCTGAGCCGGACCGAGGTTTATTCCCTTCCTTCTCCTCTAGCCGATAGTAATGATAGTAGGCGGTTAGCCGCCTTTGTCCTCTTCTTCTTCTTTCATAATTCCGCAACAGTAGTAACGGTGACGTCCCGAAGTTTACACTGTGTTCCGAATAGGAATGAGCAAGGGAAATACTAGGATGGGCTAGGTTAAATGCCTCAATGAAGGTGAGGAGCTCCGCCTCACCGTGTTGCCAGATCATGAATATGTCATCAATATACCTTTATAGTACATTGGCTTTAAATTTTGGGTGTCAAGAAAGTTTGATTTGAGGTGAGCCATAAAGGTATTAGCGTAGTTAGGTCCGATTCGAGTTCCCATTGACGTTCCGCTGACTTGCACGTAATGAACTCCGTCGAACTCAAAATTGTTAAGTTCAAGAATAGGTCTGAGGAATGTTTGGAGAGCAGAATCGATAGGTTTGTCTGTAAGATAAAACTCACAAAGCGCACAGAAATGGTATAAGTAAAGAGTCGGATACACAGCAAGAACAACAAAAGAGGTTTACTTATGTAGCGGCAACTGGGCTGGCCTTCATCGGAGCACATTTACACGTTTTTGCTTTCACATACATTCGGAACACCGTTCCTATATAGCTTTGCAGAAAACTGTGAGAAGGAGCGGAAGATGTTTCGGACACGGAGAGTGCATGCAGTCGGGCTATGCCTATGTTACAACTATAACAAACAAACAATAAGAGAGCTAGAGTGATTCATCATCATCATCATCACCACCAGCCTGTCTACGCCCACTGCAGGGCAAAGGCCTCTCCCATTATTCTCCAATTACCTCGGTCCTGTTCCAACTGTGACCAATTTATCCCCGCAAACTTCTTGATCTCATCTGCCCTTCTAACGTTTTGCCGCCTTCTGCAGCGCTTGCCTTCTCTAGGGATCCACTCTGTTACCCTTAATGACCAGCGGTTATCTTGCCTTCGCATTATATGCCCTGCCCACGTCCATTTCTTCTTCTTAATTTTTACTAATATGACTTTAACACCAGTTTGCTCCCTGACCCACTCGGCTCTCTTCTTGTCCCTTAATTTTACACCTATCATCTTTCGTTCCATTGCCCGCTGAGTCGTTCTCAATTTAAGTTGAACTCTCTTAGTGAGCCTCCACGTTTCTGCCCCGTAAGTGAGTACCGGTAAGATGCAACTGTCATACACTTTCTTCTTCAGCGACAATAGTAGGCTGCTATTCATTATCGGAGAATGTCTGCCATATGCACCCCACCCCATTCTGATCCTTCTAATTATCTCTGCCTTATGGTTGGGATCTGGGGTCACAACTTGGCCTAAGTAGATATATTCGCTTACCACATCCACTGCCTCGCCACCTATCTCAAACTGCTGTGCTGTCCCAAGGTTATTGATCATTACTTTACTTTTCTGCAAATTAATTTTCAGTCCCTTGGTTCTACTCTGTTAGCCCAGTGCGGAAACCATGCTTTGCAATTCTTCCCCCGAGTTACTTAGCAAGGTAACATCATCAGCAAATCTGAGGATACTGAGGTATTCTCCATTAACCCTTACTCCCGCCTGTTCCGAATCCAACGTTCTGAATTCTTCTTGTAAGCATGCTGTGAATAACATTGGAGAGATTGTGTCTCCTTGTGTGACACCCTTCTTTATAGGTATTTTACTGCTCTCCCTATGGAGGATGATGGTTAGCTGTAGACCCATTGTAGATACCCTCTAGTATTCTTACATAATGCTCATCTACCCCCTGGTCCGTAATGCCTGAATGACTGCGAGGGTTTCGACCGAGTCAAATGCTTTCTCATAATCTATGAAGGCTGTATATAGGGGTTCAGTATACTAAGCGCACTTCTCTATCACCTGATTGATCGTGTGGATATGGTCCATTGTTGAATAACCTTTACGGAACCCTGCTTGTTCTTTAGGTTGACTGAAATCTAAGGTTGCAGAGATTCGGTTAGCGATTACCTTGGTAAATACCTTGTAGACGACTGACAGTAAGCTGATCAGCCTGTAATTTTTCAAGTCCTTCATGTCCTTCATACAAAACTGGACAATTGCTATTTAAAAAGGAAGGGAAGAGTATACAGTAAAGTATTCATAGGTGGAGATACTGGTTTGGGTGGAAGCGAAGATGGGTGATGAAGATGGGTGATTCCCCCGCTCATAAAGAGAATAGATACAGGACACAAGAGAGCATTGCCTAGAAGCTAGCAACTGAACAGGAAATAGGTAGGGTCTGTATACCACAAAGGGTTAAACATTCCAAGTAGTGGTGGGAACGCGCCCTCCTTCCCAATGACAAATGGCATTGCTGAGCCGCATTAGGGTAATAAAGCTGTTGTATTTGGACAATTTCTGCGAATTTTGATGGTCAACTCTAGGGTAGGAATAAAGAACATAGTTATAAAAGTTATGAGGCTACCAATTTTAATGGAGGGATAAGCAGGTTAGTTTTCCGTAACTTTCATTGATACCAAGCGTAGCTTGACCTAAACTTATGAGATAAGATTCCCGAACCTCGCGGTCATGGTGAGTTTTGAAAGCGGATTCTAAAATTGGTGTTTTAAGATGTTTAAATTCATGCCCGAGACTGCTCACATTTCTTGACAGGGGCAAATAACGGCAGCCTTATGCATGAGAGCGGTGAATATTGAACCGCATTCGGAAGGGTTGTTCAGTTTGGCCGATATATTGTTGCCTACAAACAGTGTATTCTAGAAGGTATACAACATTAGCGGAGTCACAGTTAAAGTTACCTTATATATTTACGCAGTAGTCTGAAGCCGTCCTGGTGAGTCGCGCTGTGTAGTTGTCATGTGTGGACATACTTTTCATCGGTGTTTATTACAGGGCATGTAGCAGTAGTTTCCAGTCGGTCGATACAGGAGTTCTTATTACGCCATTAGACAACGCGTGGTGGTTCGGGGAAGATCTTTTTAAGCGGTCACTTTGTATTAGGATATTGGGGTGTTTTTTAGTACGGTTGACACACTTGGAGCGGAGGTTGAGTGGGTTAAAACTAGCTTAGTTAGCGGGTTACCGTTCGGGGTTTTTTCTTACAGATTTTGTTACGGTTTTATCAGTTGGCTCGCACAATAGCACCGACGATAACTTGCTCGGGGTATTTTTTATTCAGGAGGGTGGTCTTGAGTTCTCCACAGTTTGAGTCAAAGTCGGCTTGGTTTGAGCAAATGCTCCTAATTCGGTGGGCTTGTCAGTAAGGTATTGCTGTCTTGCAGTGTCTGCCGTGGCCACTTTGAAAATAAAATGCTGCCGCGTGTCCGTTGGTTTTTGATACAGTTTAGTTGGAACCGACCTTGGGAGGTGAGTAACGGTGACGGCCAGAAAGTTTACACTGCGTTCCCAATAGGAATGAGGAAGGGAAATACTAGGATGGGCTAGGTTAAATGCCTCAATGAAGGTGAAGAGCTCCGCGTAACCGTGTGGCCAGATCATGAATACGTCATCAATATTCCTTTTATAGTACAGTGGCTTTAAATTTTGGAGTGCCAAAGTTTTAGTCCAGGTGAGCCATAAAGATATTGGCGGAGTTCCGATTCGAGGTCCAGTGACGTCCCGCTGACACATACACACACCCACACAACATATATATATATATATATATAGCGAATCAGAAATTGGAAAATGAGGCCCATGAAATAAGCAGAAAATAGCGGTTGGCAGTAAAGAAACCTCGGAAAGCAAAGGGGAGGTTGTGTGGGTCATAGAAAGAGATGAAGAATTTTTGGTTCGAAAAGAAAGTGGTGAAAAAATGCCCGCCGGTGGACCCGAACCCATGACCTCCAGAATACCGATCTGGTGCAATGACCGCTACGCTACGGCGGGGCTGTTTCCCCAGCACTTTCTGCTGCACTTGGGGGAGTAGCCAGCGCCACTCAGACTATTGGGGTTAAGGGGACCTTCTTTTAACCCCGGGCCGTGACTCGAGTCGTCTACGACATGTCGAGAGTGGTCGACCAGCGTTTGAAAACTCTTAAGCTCCCTTTGGCACCAATACTGCCAGAACAGAGGCCCTCGCTAAGCATGTAGCGAATCATAAAATGGAAAAATGTGGGGCTCCGTGAAATAAGACAGAAAATAACGGTTGGCACTGAAGAAAACCTCAGAAAGCAAAGGGGAAGTTGTGGTGGGTCATAAAGAGATGAAGAATTTTGAGTCAAAAAGAAAGTGGTGAAAATGCCCGCCGGGTGCGATCCGAACCCACGACCTCCAGAATACCGGTCTGGTGCGATGACCACTACGCTACCGTCGGGGTTTTTCCCCAGCACTTTCTCGGGTATTTATGTTAAGGTATTTTTGTTTCCTGACATTCGAGTGTCAGGAGTCCAGATGCTGCGATGGCGTAGAGGTAGAACCCCGCCTCGCGTGCAGAAGGACCGTGGTTCGAATCCCGGTGCCGGACAATTCCCACCGGATTAAAAAAAATCCGCGTATTGATGAAATTGCACAAAGGGGACTGGGGTGCGGCGTGTCCCTGGCGACCATTGCGGTAATGCACTCCCTCACCAGAGCAGGATTGGCCACCCTGCTGTAGTAACGGCCACAACCTCCCATGAATACGCCAATTAACCCTCGGCCCTCAGTTTCCAGTGGCTGCGAAGCAACTGACCCCGGCGGCGGACAGACCTGTGACGCAGCAGAGAGTGCTAAGAATCCCTGGATCCGGACAGTCCGCCAATGGAATCGAACCTGCAACGTTTAACGCGCGGACGTTATTTAGCGAAGCAAGTCTCGAGGTGTTCGAGGAATTAGAGGGCATTAAATGGGATGTAATAGGGCTAGTGAGGTTAGGAGGCAGGCGAAGCCTTTACGGTGCTGAAAAATGGACAAGTCCTATGTTACCGTGGTCCAGAGGACAGAAGAGAACTGGGAGTGGGATTTTTAGTCAATAAAACGTAGCTGGCAACATAGACGAATACTAAAGCATTAACGAAAGGGCAGCAGGTCTTGTAATTAGGCTCAATAAGAGGTACATGCTCAAGGTGCTGCAGGGCTACGCGCCCAGACCCAGCCACGACGAATAAGAAGTGGAACGCTTCTATGAAGAAGTTGAATAGGCAATGGCTAAAGTAAAAACAGAGTATACCGTAGTTATGGGGACTTCAATGCTAAAGTAGGCAGGAATCAGGCTGTAGACAAGGTAGTTCCGAACTATGGTCTGGGCTGTAGAAATAGCAGGGGGGACCTACTAGTCGAGTTTGCAGAACGCAATAACCTACGCATAATGAATACCTTCTTATTTAAACGGGAGAGTCGCAAGTGGACCTGGAGGAGCCCGAATGGGGAGCACAAAATGAAATAGACCTCATATTATGCGATAACCCTGGCGTCGTGCAGGATGTGGAAGTGCTCGGAAGGGTAAGGTGTAGTGACCACCGTATGGTAAGATCTCAGAATTAGGCTAGATTTGAGGAGGAACCGCAACAAGCTAGTACGAATGAAGCCGATAAATGAGCTAACAATAAGACGTAAAGTAGAAGAATTCAGGATCGCACTGCAGAACCAATATTCGCCCTTAACGAGGAAGCCGAGCTCACGACACAGGAAGCCAGCGACAACCTTACTCGCATTATCACGGAGTGTGCAGTAGAAGTCGGGGGCACTACGGCTAGACAGGATACTGGTACACTTTCACAGGAGACGAAAGGTCTAATCAGGAAACGGCAAAATATTAGAATCTCTACCGCAGCTGACAGAATCGAACTAGCCGAGCTCTCGAAGTTAATCAATAAGCGCAAGACAGCTGACATACGGAAGTATAATATGGAGAGGATCGAATATGCTTTTAAAAAGAATGGAGGTAGCCTGAATGCAGTGAAGAGACGTCTTGGCGTGGGGAAAAAAATTCCCCGCATTTCCCCGAGGGGAAGAATGTGAAAGTGCGAATGCACGAGTTGAATTTGCGCGGTTCGGTAATGTTCGCGAAAGACGGATCACCCACACACACACAACTACAAGAAAGAAAGATGCATTTGTTCACAGACACCTATTTGTGTTGTCGTTGTACTTGATTGCTAGAGCGGATCTCAGCTTTGAAATTTCGTGTCAGTACTCCTTTAAGCGGGTGCATTAGCCCTTCTCACGCCCGATTCCTGGCCAATCCCCCACGTGGGTATGTGCCATGGTCAGCGGCCAGGCGGCGCGCGCCCATCTCCCCCCGTTGCTAAGGAAGACGAGGAGCGCGCGCACCCGCAGCTGTTGCTATGCGGACTACGGCGGCGGACGATTCAGGCTCGCTTAAGAAGTGCATTCGCACTTAAAATCAGATGTATGCACTCAAGGACAAGCAAGGCATTGTCATCACAAATAGGGATAAAATAGTCACAGTGGCTGAGGAGTTCTATAGGGATCTGCACAGTAACCGGGACATACAGGATAATTCCGAACGAGGCAGTAGTTCAGAGGAAAAAGACATCCCACGAGTAACGACCGAAGAAGTAAGGAAGGCTTTGAAAGAAATGAAAAGGGGAAAAGCACCTGGTGAGGATCAGATAAGAGCAGACCTCTTGAAGGATGCGGAGAAATTGTACTTGAAAATTGGCAAACCTGTATACGCAATGCGTAATGACCGCAATGGTACCGGAGTCTTGGAAGAACGCGAACATCATCCTAATCTATAAGAAAGGCGACATGAAGGACTTGAAAAATTACAGGCCAATCAGCTTACTGTCAGTCGTCTACAAGGTATTTAACAAGGTAATCGCTAACCGAATCCCTGCAACCTTAGATTTCAGTCAACCTAAAGAACAAGCAGGGTTCCGTAAAGGTCATTCAACAATGGACCTTATTCACACGATCAACCAAGTACAGGAGACAGAGAAGTGCGCTGAGTATACTGAACCCCTATATATAGCCTTCATAGATTATGAGAAGCATTTGACTCGCTCGAAACCCTAGCAGTCATTCAGGCATTACGGAACCAGGGGGTAGTAGATGAGCATTATGTAAGAATACAAGAGGATATCTACAATGGGTCTACAGCTACCATCATCCTCCATAGGGAGAGCAGTAAAATACCTATAAAGAAGGGTGTCAGACAAGGAGACACAAACTCTCCAATGTTATTCACAGATGCTTACAAGAAGTATTGAGAGACGCTGGAATGGGAACAGGTGGGAGTAAGGTTTAATGGAGAATACCTCTGTAACCTCAGATTTGCTGATTGCGTTGCCTTGCTAAGTAACTCGGGGGACGAATTGCAAAGCATGCTTTCCGCAATGGGCGAACAGGGTCGAGCCGTGTGCCTGAAAATAATATGCAGAAAACTAAAGTAATGATCAATAACCTCGGGACAGCACAGCGGTTTCAGATAGGTGGCGAGGCAGTTGAAGTGGTAAGCGAATATATCTACTTAGCCAAGTTGTGTGACCCCAATCCCAACCATGAGGCAGAGATAATTAGAGGGAGCGAAAGGGGTG